>PVJA010040420.1:0-18494 GCA_004027025.1 Myocastor coypus | reverse complement strand
GTTTATTTCACTAATGAGTATATGTTCAATATACATCCATTTATATATGAAGTCTTCAAACTTACCATTCTTTATGGATGAGTAGTATTCCATTGTATAAAAATACCACATTTTTTTAACCATTCTTCAAATGATGGACATTTTGGTTGTTTCCAAGATTTGGCTATTACAAATTGGGCTGCTATAAACATAGGTGCACAGATATCACTATGGTATGAAGTTTTCAGTTCTTCTGGGAAAATCCCAGTAGGGGGATGGGATAGCTGGATTGAACGGAATTTCCAATTCTAGTTTTGTAAGGATGGTTACACCAATCTGCATTCCCACCAGCAGTGGAGAAGGGTTCCTTTTTCCCCACAGCCTCTCCAGCATTTGTTGCTGGTTGGTTTCTTTATGATAGCCATCCTTACTGGGGTGAGGTGGTATCTAAGTGCTGTTTTGATTGGCATTTCACGAATAGCTAGCGATGTGGAGCATTTCTTCATGTATTTGTAGGCTTGCTGTATTTCTTTCTCTGAGAAGTGAATGTTCATCTCAGATGCCCATTTCTGGATTGGGTCTTTGAATTTTGGGACCCTAATGGTTTTTAGTTCTTTGTAGATTCTAGATAGAAGAACTTTGTCTGAGTACTTGTTAGTTAAAATCTTTTCTAAATTTGTGGGTTGTCTTTTCACTTTGTTGGTGATTTCCTTTGACATGCAGAAACTTCTTAGCCGGAGGAGGTCCCAATTGTTGATGCTTTCAAGTGTTAAACGTGCAATTTGATTTCCGTCCATGAACTCTTTGCCTGCTCCGATGTCTTCAAGATTTCCTCCCACTTTCTCTTCCAGGAGATTTAATGTTTCGCTTTTAATATTTAGATCTTTAATCCATTGGGGGTTTTCTTTTCATGCAGCTGTTTGTTTGTGTTTTGTTTTGATTTGTTTTTTCATTTATACTTTCTCAGCATGGTGTTTATTGAGGGATTAGTCTTTGCACAATTTTACTTTTCTGCCTTCAACAAAAATTTACGAGCTTCTCAGTTTTCCTTCTTTTCTTCTTTCCATAATAATCCAAACATTCACCGTAGTGTTTATGATGTAATTCAATATATTCATTTTGTGGTCTACTGACAGTTTCAGCCTCCAGGATGTGAGAAAATGCTCAGCTTTTGGATCTTGGAGACCTATGAACCCACTCTTTGCTGCCTGCAGCAGTAAAAGTACTTCCTTTCATTATCATATATATTAAGTCCTCCAAGACAGTGTTTTAAAATATGATAGCAGGTTTCTGATTTTATTTAAGGTAGTAATAATGTACCAGTTAGGATACTACTTGCAATTAGAGATTTTTTGTAAGCATTATGTTGTATTTAGTAATATCTTAGTTGTTTGGGTTATTGTAATAGGACACCATAGTCTGGGTGGCTTATTAAAACCAACTTCTTACAGTTCTGAAAGTCAGAAAGCTGTGGCAAGTTTGGCGTCTGGAGAGATCTACTTCCTGGGTCACAGAGACCTCTTTTAGTTGTCTGCTTTTGTGGCATGAGGCAAGGGTGCTTTCTCGGACCTTGTTTAATCCCAGTACCAAGGGTTTCGCCTTCGTTGCCTAGTCATCTATTAAAGGCCCCACCTCCAAACACTATGACACTGTGAGTTATAATTAGTCTATGAATTTTAGGAGGATGCAAACATTCATTCCATGGCAAGTAATTCCCTTCTATGCCAATTTTAAAGTTTTTAGTATGTAAATTAGAATAACAGTTGGCAAAGAGTATTCTAATAAACACTAAACAAATAATGATATATTAGAAATGAATGCTAAAATTTATTCAAGTTCTTTTGAATATAGGCCTGTAATCCCAGCACTTGGAAGGTTGAGGCACGAGGATCGGCATGAGCTCGAGACCAGCCTGTGTTACAAAAGTGAGTTCAAGTTCAGCCTGAACTGCATAGTGAGACCCTGTCTGAAAAAGACAATCAATCAACCAGTCAATCAATTAATCAATATAAACACAAGCCTACAATTTTCTTCCTGAATTGCTATTATAGTCTATAATATTTGCTGGTATTAAAATACCCTTTCATGCCTAGGAAAACTTTTCTTGGTCAGATGAATATTTTTAATGCCTCACTTGTTCTATATACTAATGTTTCACTTCAAATATTTGTATCCAGAGGTAGGCATTGTGGCACATGCCTATAATTCCAGAAATCAGAGGCCTGAGGCAAGAGGATTGCCACAATTCTTAGTTTAAAGCCAATCTGGGCTACATACTGAGTTCAAGGCCAATCTGGACTATGTATACTCTGTCTCCAAAAAAATATCAAATCTTCCAGAAAGAGTTGAAAGCATCATACCACAGAAAATATGCATACCCCTGTTTTTTAGCAGCACAGTGTATACTAGCTAAATCTTGGAGACTACTTTTATGCCAACCAGTGCATGAATAGACAAAGAAAATGTGGTTTTTATATACAATAGAATACTATTCTGCCACGAAGAAGAGTAAACTTGAGACTTATTTAGGTAAATTGATGTACTTAAGAACATAATTTTGCCGGGCGTGGTGGCACAAGCCTGTAATCCCAGCACTCGGGAGGCTGAGGCAGGAGGATCGGTGTGAGTTCGAGACCAGCCTGGGCTACAAAAGTGAGCTCAAGGCCAACCTCAACTGCATAGCGAGACCCTGTCTCAAAAAAAAAAAAAAAAAAAAAAAAAAAAACAAAAAACATAATTTTAAGTGAAATAAATCAGGCACACAAGTTTAAATACTGGATTATTTCTCTTGTGTGAGAAAGACAAAGGGTAAATAAGGAGCAAAATAGAGGCTAGATATTGTAAAACAAAAAGAACATGTCAAATGGAAAGAGGAATAGGAAGAGAGGAAGGAAAAAAGATTAAAAAGATAGAGCATAGAATGTAAAATGGAACCAAAGCTTTCGTAAATGGGAAAGAGAAGAAAGGCTGAAAGAAGAGAATGGGAAAATGATGGGAAGAAATAGGATATATCATGTACAGATACAAATTCCCTATGAAGAATGTGATCTTCATGTACAGCAAACTTATACTAATGAAAATGTTTTAAAATAAAATGTACCTATAGCAATAAATTCATCATATATTAATTTCTATTTGTGTCAATAAAGGAATTATAGAGCATTCATCTTTTTCTACCATCTAGAACACTTCTCCTTGGTTCCTTTTGAACCTCTTCTAGTTTATGTGGGCACCCAACCGCCATATCTGTCCACAGTGATACTCCTCTCCCACAGATACAGGTCACCAATCAGATGATCTTGCCAAACTTTGGAATTTGAATTGAGCACCATGGACTGCAGGTTTCTAGAATTGAATCCCATTATTAATAGTGGTTTAGGGAGTGTCTCTCTGGGAATCTTGCTTTGAAGGGGCCAGAGAAATACACTAGCTCCCAACTTTTCATATACCAGGCTGATCAGTTTGTCTTTTGATTCCGAGATACTCTTAAATCCTTCTAATGATCATATTTTTAAAACTTAGAAAGTAATTCTAGTGAGCTTACTTACAAACTAAAGATCCATAAGCGCAAAAGTATGTATCAAATACTTTCTTACCCTAAACTTAGAATCACACTTCCTTGAACATTTTACTAATTTTGTTTTGACTTTAAAGTAGATTTCACTCATGTATGTCAAGAACTCACCTAGATTTATTCTAACCATGTACTGAATGTCTGTGTTCCCACCCCAAATTTATGTTGAAGACCTAACCTGAAATGGTACTATATTTGGAGTTAGCACCTTTATGGCATCAATTAAAGTTAAATGAGGCCCATCTGATAGAACTAGTTTTTCTTATAAGAAGAAATTCTAGGCAGCTTTCTTCTTCTACACTCATTTTTCTGGTACAGGTACTGGGGATCAAACTCAAGGGTGCTCTACCACTGATCTACATCCTCAGAGCACCTCCCCCTCTTTTATGACTGAGCCTCACCAGTTTTCCCAGGCAGAATTTGAACTGTTGATCTTCCTGCCTTAGCCTTTCCCAAGGTGGAGGCTACAGCCATACCTCACCATGACTGTCTCTCTATTCATAAAGCACACAGGAAGAGGTCATGTGAACATGTGATTCAAGAACAGCCACTTAAAAAGCAAGAGAAGGCCTCAGAATGCAGCCTTGCTGTCATCTTGACCATGGATATCCAGCCTCTAAAATGGTGAGAAAGTAACTTCCTATTTTTCAGGCAACCCAAGAAGAAAAGCGTAAGTCCCCAAGTAGAAGAAGCCTCAGAACATTACCCAAAAAGAGCAGCACAGTTCCCCAATAGTTCCTATTTAACAACCCAAAATTACTCACCTACTTGACAATTCATAATTACTCAAGTATTTTGATTGAAGTCTGCTTTGATAATTTAGTAAATTTAAATAAGTTATCAAGTGCATTGTTTTGTTTCCAATTTTATGAGTATATTTTGGCACTAGTTCTATCTTATATTGATTAGCAAGCCTCTGTTAGACACATCCATAATAATATCTGGTAGAGGAAAATCTGTTTTCATTATTAAAAAATGTTGTTGGCCATTCTAGAATACTTACCATTCCAACTAAACTTTAAAATCATACAAGTTTTATTTTACGTGCTGGGAACTAAATTCAGGTTCTTTCATATGTTAGGCAAGTGTTCTGCTCCTGTGCTACACCCTCAGCTCATTTAGCTTAATGAAAAGGAAGGTTGATATTTTGATTGAAATCCATTGGAATTTATGTTAAGACATAATTACAATGTTCTAACGAATGTTATGTCACTTATGGACTCTATTTTCAATTTATAATCTTATATTTTTATTTATATTTTTCTGTGTAATATTGTTTATTCTTAGCAATGTTTCATTTCCCAGCATTTTTCTACAAAGATATTGACACCAAAGCTCACCTGTAAATCCCAGCATTCAGGAGGCTGAGGCAAGAGGATCACTGTGAGTTTGAGGCCAGCCTGGGATCCATAATGAACTCAAGGCCAGCTTGAATTGCACAGCGAGACCCTGTCTCAAAAAGACACCACCTCCCCCCATATTTCAGTGTCATGATTGTGTATGTTGTTTCTTCCCCTCCAGCCTACTGAAGCAAGAGGGACTTGCCTGGTTTTCCATATTTTAAGAGTAGGGAAGTAAGAGTCAAGGAGAGACTCTCCCAGGATCTTATAGGTAGCTAGCTCAGAAATAGAAGGCAGCAGGGGAAATACAGGCGAGCCTTGTAGCATCTTATGTAGAAATCAAGGAAGAGCTTAAAGACCAATCTCAAAATGACATAGGAGTTAGATTCAGGGGGCTGTTATTGGGCCAAATTCTGACACCTTCAATAAATGAAATCCCACTTGTTCACAGTGATGCTTTCAAATGAAAAAAGGAGGACTCATTTGCAAACATTGAAGGTGATTAATACACTGATTTCTTACTTTGAAAAATGATTATTATGGAAATAAATGATACATTACTTTGGCTTTTAGATCTTCTTTGGTTGTTGAGTTCCTCATAGAAAATATTTGCTAATAATAAATGATAAAAAATACTAGAAGCTTATAAATACATAAGGAAATGCTCCACATCGCTAGCCATCTATGAAATGCAAATTAAAATAGCACTTTAGATACCATCTCACCCCAGAAAGAATGGCTGTCATAAAGAAATCAACCAATAACAAATGTCGGAGAGGCTGTGGGGAAAAAGGAACACTTCTTCACTGCTGGTGGGAATGCAGACTGCTGCAACCATTATGGAAAGCACTGTGGAGACTCCTTAAAAAACTAGAACTGGAAATTCCAGTCAATCCAGCTCTCCCCCTACTGGGAATTTTCCCAGAAAACTGAAAACATCATATCATAGTGAAGTTTGTACTCCTGTGTTTATAGCAGCACAATTTGTGATAGCCGAATCTTGGAAACAACCAAAACGCCTGTCACCTGAAGAATAGTTGAAAAAGATGTGGTGTTTTTATACAATGGAATGTTACTCAGCTATTAAAAAAAATGATAAATTTGAAGCCTTCATATATAAGTGGATGTATCCTGAAGAGATACTCAAAAGTGAAATAAACCAGATCTCCATGTGTAAATACCATATAATTTCCCTAGTGTAAGAACTCAAAAGAAGAAATAAAAATGGAAAGGCATAACACAGCTAAATGGAAATCAAGAACTTAAGGATTAAACAATGAAGAGACAGCAAGCAGAAAAGTTAGGAAACATAGCAGGGGCAAAATCATGCACTTATATACATAGGATGAATTAGACAATGACCCTAAGAATCTCCAACAGGTTTTTGATGCTCAGAGTAGCAACGTCTAAAACTAAAATCATGCTCAGAATGCCTGTCATTCTGGTCTTGTACATGTGTGCTGCTTCTAATGTAATTTCAGTTATTGCTATGCTTTCTCTCAAGTAAATGTTTTTAAAAACAAAAAAAGGATAATAAAAGGGAATAAGAGACAAGGAAAAATGATTTTTTTTTTTTTTTTTTTTTAGTACGAGGGATTAAACTCAGGACCTTGCACTTGCCAGGCAAGCACTTATTCCACTGAGCTATCTTCCTGGCCCTAAAATGTGTTAGACATCATTCTGTCATTGTGATAAAGTATGTAAGATGCATCAAGAAAGTAAAGGCCCATTTTGTTTAAAAGTTGCAGACGTTTTAGTCCCTGATGACTTGGCTCCATCTTAGGGTCTGCGAGGGAGTGTTCTGGAGAACAGATGTTCACCTTAGTCAAGAGCGTGATCTCTTATACCAGAGCCATTATGCTATAGATCCATAAAGAGCTTAATTGATTTGTGAGGACAAAACCCTCATTATCCAGTCATTTCCCAAATGCCACACCACTGAACATTACTGCCATGAAGATCAACCTATCAACACATCAGCTTCTGGGAAGTATTTAAGATTTCAACCATGAGCTGAGTACATAGCTCAGCAGTCTAAGTGCTTCCCTGGCAAGTGCAAGGACCCAGGTTCAACAGCTGGTACCATATGTCATGTTGGCCCTGAAACCCCCAGGCACAGTGGTGCATGCCTAGAATCCCAGTGCTGGGGAGGCTGAAAACAGGAGGATCACTATGAGTCCCAACTGCATGGCAAGACCCTGAATCATATAAGTAAATAAAACATTTTTTTTAAAAATCTCAACCATAATAATATTTTGCTATTCAGTGTTTGCCTGGAAAATGCAAGGCCTTGAATTTAATTCCTGGTTAAAAATATACATGTAGTAAAAAATAATTACTATAAATGAAATAATTGAAATATTAATGGGGAACAGATACTCATCTAGTGTCAAAGTGTTCAACAACATGTTTCGGGATATAGCTTAGTAGTAGCAGGCTTGTCTAGCATTCATGAGGTTCTGGGTTTGATTCATAACACTGATGAAAAGTGCCCACAGATTATTTCCTAAGTGTCAAGGAAAGGGCATATTTCCCCTCCCCCACGTCTCTGTCTCTCTCTTTGGTACTAGGGTGGAATTCAGGACTTAATGATAGCTAGGGAGGTACTTAAGCCCCTGAGCTATCTCCTCAGGATACATTTTTCCAATAGTACAGTCTGGTAATCACCTTCCTAACTGATTATTCAATAATGAAATATGTTAACATTTTGTAATTTCTTTAAAAAAATTTTAGGTGCACTACTGAGCACTGAACTCAGAGCCATCTACCATTGAGCTATATGCCTAGCTTACATTTTTTACTTTCTGAGTAATGTTATATAAGTACATGCTGTTTATCAAAAATGTCTTCCTTGATCCTAAATTAGCCTTAAAGAATGTATTGATTTGCAGGAAATGAGGAAATATTCCCTGCAAGCCAAGAAGATGTATTTAGATTGTTCTGAACTCCCAAGTAGCCAATGCCATGAAAGAAAGAGGAAATACTACGTTAGAGTCAAAAAGACTAGAAGTGATATAGCTATTTTGTATATGTGAACTTTGATTAGCTCCTAGTTTGGAAAAATAATCCAGAGTTGAGGACAGTTGAGAAAATCTGAATAAGGACTGAATATTTAGATGATACTGTGGAATTAATAATTCCATAACAGTAATTTTCTTAGGCACAATGCATGATGTTGTAGTCATGTAAGAGATGCTTGCTGCAAGTATTTATGGATGAAGTTTCATGATGTCTGCAACTTTGCAATGTTTCAAAATTTGGCAAATTCAGTATTTGCCATAAAGCAATATGACAAATGCTAATAATTATTGAATCTAGATGATGCATATATGGTTGCCCAATATTTATTATGTAAACTACAATAATAAAGACAATAAATTATGTACTTAATCTTTAGTTTATATTTTTAATAAATGAGGCTTTATTTCTTAAATTTAGCAACTTGGTAGGCTGTTTGTTTAGCATATCAGTTGCTAGAAAATAATGAACAAGATTTATTTTCTACTTGTTACTCAACTAATATTTGAGGCAAACATTATACAAATAGATGTATTAGGAAGCAGCCTGACATAGATACTGATCAAGCTTTTTGGGGAGCCTAAGAGAGAAAAGACTTTATTCTTATTAAGGATGCCTCAGAAAACTTCACTTGACTTGAACTGAGCCTGGAGGATATCTTCAGCTTTAGCCACCCGTGGATATAAAGTAAAGCTCTGAAGTAGATCCACTCCAGCTATATTACAAAACTGTGGACTAGGAATATCTATGGATGAAAGATGGCATTAGGAGCTACCATTTGTAGAAGCAGCTTTGGACTAGTTGTATGAGGTCTTGAAGTCCACACTGAAGTGTTTGGGCTTTGCTTTCTTGTCAGTGAAAGACCTTTGAGAACTTTACAAAGGAGTGACCTGATAGGATGAGCATTAACCATTGGGAAATATTAACCCTATAATATAATATATAATATAATATAATATATATAATATAATATAATTAATATATTATAATATATTATATTATATTATAATTATAATATTATATATCATATATTATATATAATATACTATATATTATATTATATATATTTTATATATACTATATTACATATAATATATAATATATATTTTATATAATATATTATATATTATATATAATATGTATTATATATAATATGTAATATATTATATATGTTATGTTTTATATATATATATATATATATATATATATATATATATATATATATATATATATAAAATCTTTGAGTGTTTGAGGGGAAACCTCATGCATTGGCTCTACTGGCCATTTTTCTGTATTTAGGGGACTTGAAAAGATACAAACATCAGGGTTCTTTTCCTTCCTTGACTGTGCTATTTCATGATTCTAGTGAGAACCTGACAGAAAGTTTAGAGTATAAAATGACCTCTGGGCTCTGGACATCAGAGTCCTAGAAGAGTTGGCATTTCCTAGACTTTGTTTATCAGGTTATAAAATATCCCAACTTTCTTTAACTCAATTTCCTAGACTGGTTGCTCTTAGCCTATAGAAATTAGGTGGCATTGGTTGGATTTCACAGGTAATTTCCCCAGTGGTAGTAGCCCTTTTTCTTTTTTAACTTTAGTACAGGGTCTATAGGGTTTCACTACACAGGTCAGACTTGTAGTGGCCCTCCTGTTTTTCGTCTCCCAAGTGCTGGATTAAAGGCATACACCACTATGACCAGTCTCAATAGCTGCCTCAGTATGCCCTGGGGGCAAGGCCAGCATGGCACACTAGGGATCAAACCCTGGCCCCTGGGTCTGCCTAAGCAGGCACTTTAATCCACTGAGCTATCTGGCTGGCCCTAAACTTCTTGTTTTGGGAAATCTCTACCCATTCAACAAATTAAAAAATCTTGGGATGTATTTGAAAGTGAAAGTAGGTAATGTTATGCCTATCCTTAAAATCACCAACATCATCTTCAAGAAAGATAAACTTTAAATAATTAAAAGCAATATTACTGGAGCATGCCTATAATCCCAGCACTTGGGAGGCTGAGACAGGAGGATCAGTATAAGTTCAAAACCAGCCTGGGGCTACAAAAGTGGGTTTAAGGCCAGCATGAACTGTATAGCGAGACCCGGTCTCAAAAAGACAAAAAAAAAAAAGAAAAGAAAACAATATTACAAGACACTTTTAGCAATAGTATATTTTAACTGAATGTTCCACTTTTTACATTTATATTTCTATATTCATTATTATTAGTAGTAGTAGTAGTAGGAGGAGTACTATTATATGCAGTGTTAGGGATCAAACTCATGGCCTTATGCATACCAGTGTGGGGAGAAGCTGAAGCTGGAGATTGATTACATGTATGAGGCTGGAGCAACACCAGTCCTGATAACACGATGCTCCCAAAATGATCCACAGAAACAAGCTGATAGGCAAAAGGGTGTCACGCAACATCAACCTGTCTGTAGAGTATATAAATACATGTCAGTTGTCATGCAGTCCTCTCTTTTCCTTTAGGAGCAGATGCTCCACCTGACCTCAGCTTTCTGTATTCTGTCTGACTCCTGTCTTCATTTCTTCATCCTCCACTATCTCTCCCACCACCACCCCGAGAATTTTGAGAGTTTTGTGGGTCATAGCATATTAGGAAACACTTTAACACTGAACTACCTTCCCAACCCATCAAGCAAATTCTAAAATCAACAGTGTCAAATTCTGACATGCTTGTGGATATAACCATTCATTAGTAACCCTTAAGAGAGGATTTTTGGCCACACTCTGGCGAACTATAGAAAAAAGAGGAGAGAGAAGATACTAGCACTTCACAGCCTGGAATTTTTGCCTCGAGTGTCTTTCTTCAGTAGGCATCATTCATGCTCCCCCCTCCAAAAAAATCTGCTGTTATCTCATACTGTTCTTATTAACAGAAAAATCTATCTAGGGATATTTTATTTATGCTAACGTGTACTTGTTTTAATCTGTTCTTTTTAGTCAGCAAAAGACCATGTTCTCTTTTTTAGCTTTAGCTCCCTTTGAACCCTAATTTTCTTAGTAGCTTCTATCAAACAGCCAGTTAGCAAGAGGGCACTCTACATCTGGAAAACTCAACTAGAATTTCTTAGCATCGAGAAAAGATTTTAACAACTTTTTTTTTGAACTAAAAAAAAAAAAAAAAAAAAAAAAGACTTTATTGAGGGCAAGAGGATGCAAATACAAAAATCAAAAGCTTATGTAGCATTTCATGATCTTTCCATTCTCTGTCCAATGAGAGCTGGATGTTGCTTGCACATTTTCTAAGGGTACTGATCTGCTCATGACATCTTTATACAAGGGGAAACCGAGGGCCAATGCCTTAGTGGCCCTTTGGGAGAACTCTGATCAGGGCAAGAGTAAATGTTCACGTCTGCCTGCTTCTTTCCCTTCTGCTTCATGTGTACTACAAAACAATCATTGCATGCAATGGTGAGGCCTGCAATTAGTGAAAAGAAGCTCTGGAAGCCCACTTTGCCATCTCAACACTGGTCCAGGTCCTTCATGATTTTGTCCACAGCCAGAGGGTCTTTTTGATTTTCCAAAAATCCAGGGAACTCCTTTTCCATGAGCACTCTCAGGTCTTCCTTTGTTAAGTAGCATTTGTCCCCAGCAAATTTGTGAAATGTAAACATCATGGTTTCCATGGTGTGTTCCATCTGGGAAGGCATCTTGGTGAGGTCTGTTAAAACCTTAGCGCGGAGGTGCAGCAGACGCGGGGCGAGTGGACCAGCTGGGGCGCGGCGGTGGCGGGAAGCGCATGAGGGCTGCGTGCCTTTGTACGCGGGGCGGCGGGGCCACAACTTCTTTAACTCTAGCAAAAAAGAAACATTTGATGTTCTAGGAACTGTTGAACTTCAAGGACTTTAAACAAGAACTTTACCCAAGAGGGGTGAAAGCAATTTGTCCTTGCTTACCCGAATCTGTACTAGGAGGTGATGCTGGGGACCTAGTGTCACTGGGGAAGGATGGGCTCCCCTTTTAAATTAAATGTTCCTGCTGGAAGAAATCCTCATTTCTCTAGTATGTTTTTTGTTTAAACTTTGAGTTCTGTATTAGAGATGCTAGTATCTTCTAAACTCCTCATAAGGGTCACTGTAGTGTATTTTACCCCTGTGCTTCTGAACTCTGTTAGAAGGCTGAATTTATGAAAAGATTTTTTTTTAATTCTTGTGCTGAAGGGGCTGGGGACTTATCTCAGTGGCATAAGTGTCTTCTTGGAGAATGCAAGGACCCGAGTTCAATCCCCAGTACTAAAAAAAAAAAAAAAATTCTTGTGCTGGAGGGTGCATATTCTTTGTTCAGTATTCTTCAGGAGTGAGCCATGGTGTTGTTTAATATTCTCAACCAATTCAGATATTGGAATAGTGATAAAACCAATTGTCAACAACTACTATATCATTTTGGTTACAGTAGTAAAGTCAATAACAACAAGAACATCAAATATCAATTGGATTTTTTTGTATAACAATTTCATTTTTTATATTATTATTTTTATTTTAAAGACTAAAAATAGCAGAAACAAAGATAGAAAAAACAGTAACAAGTAAGAGTACATATAGTACAGAATTTCAAAACCAGAAAAATTTAACAATGTTATATTACATGTTTTCATCATTGGATCAGTTTAGAATAATAGATATAGGTATATAAGATTGATCAAACAATTAAACATTAACACTTTCAATAAACATTAATTTTTTTAACAATTGACACCCTGCATATTGTCCTCACAATAGTAATACAGAGCACAGGGTGTGGGCATGACACACCTTCCAATTGATATTGGTAAGGAAAGAAAAACACATCTTCCCTTTGAACTAAGAGGAAGCAGAGGCATACACAGTCCAATGTTCCACAACTGCAGTGGGCCACCAGTGAAACTGGCAACATTGGAGGCTATTAACAATTTCATTTTTTTAAGGCACATAGACAAAACAAAGTAAACATTCAAGCAGATTTTAATTCCTGTCCTAGAAAAATTCCTTTCATCAAGTTTCAGTCTCTAAACATTTAGTTTAATAATTGTTATCTTGGTCAAAGTCCATTACTTTTCCTCTGTTGAATTGAACTGTTTTCTTTCCTGTTTATTGGCTTACATTTTCAAGGATTTCTATTAAACCTGGTTCTGAGACCTTCCCACTTAGCTGGCCATATCTTGACAGCTGCATAAGATAATTATTGCTTTCCTCTTCCCCCCACCCCCCCAGGCTTTACAAATCCTAAATTACTTAACCTAGCCTTGGCTGATTGATCCAGAATTTGGGCTAAGATACTGTTTCTCTTCTCTGCTTCCCTGTTCTTTTCTTCCTGTTGTGCTACATCCTTTGGATCTTTGCTGGGGATGTCACGTGGTGCTCAAACACTAGCATAGCATACTTAATGCCCGGGGTTCAGTTCCTAGTACAGTAAGCATATAAGCAAGCCCATAAACATCCTTGGAAGGAGAATTTCTATACTAGGAAACTGTATTTACATGCAAGAATAACTTCTGGAAAATAAAATATGCCAAATTTGCAAACAGTGCTTCCTTCAAGACAACCATCTCCGTTGCCTACTGGTGTTATGGAGGAGTCTATATATCAGCACATACCTTCTGGCCCCCTAATTCCCACTGTAAATTCTATCATGGTGGAGGTTCTTGTCCCTGCTGTACCCATAGCACCTAGAGTTCAGCAGGCCCTAAAATGAATGCTGCCTACCCTGGTTCAAGTAGCTCAGTTCTATACCCCAGCTGTCACTGGAAACCCTGATCCACCACCAGCCTGCAAGTATCAACTGGGGTTTGACAAACCCCAGGAGTCACTCATGAACTCCATTAAACAGAATAAGGAGGTCAATAATTGTAGTGAAGAAAACTAGACCAATCATATATCATCCTAATGAAATTCTGGCTACTAAGTTTTTGTGGAAGTAGGAAGCAGAGGCAGTGTAAGAGCTCAATCACACCACTGGGGTAAATGTTTTTTCCTTCTGGTCTGCTCCCTCTGATAATTACATACACCAAGCCTGCCTCACACAACACAGTACAAACTGTGATATTTCTGGTCTGAACCTGGCCCTCTGAGGTGATCGCAGGAGAGCCTGCTTAGCTCTCACACTCTCTAAGCCTGTCTCCTCCTAAAATTGTCTCTCACCTGGTCACTGTGGCAGTGAGGTGGGTGATTAGGGCATGGAGAGTCATGGCTGGGCATGGGTGTGACCTGTCAATCATGGATAGCTCAGATGTATGTGCAGAGCAGCTTTGGAGCCCAGCATGGGACGGCCGAATCTGACATTAAAAAAAAAAAAGATATAAAAGATGGCAGTCATTGGCTGCAGGGCACTTCTTTGTTGTTCTGACAGTGGCCTATCCTGTATCTTTTTATTTTCTTCCTCATTTATTTAATAAATATTAAGCTGTTACATTCATCAGTTGTTTCTGTTCAATTACTTGAAAGAGAGAAGAGCTGAGAAGCACTGGATACCACTCTTTACATCAACAGTGAGGTAACACCTCAGTTCTTAAGTGAATCTTTCCTCCTTAGTGTCATTCCCTTCTTCAGATTGGCCTTTTGGTTATCACTTCTGTTGCCCTTTGCTGTGCAGAACCCAAAAGCACAGCTGGCTAGAATTTGGCATTTTGGCCACTCTCCCACCCAGGTCTTGTAAGGCGTACAGCTCCTTGGTCCTCCTGCCTGCACAGAAGACTGGATGGGCTTAATTTTAAAATTTTAACTTACTGGGGTTACTCTTTGACCTCAACAATAATGACCTGTTCTTCCCTCTTATTAGAATGTCAGCTTTGCAAACCTGAATGTTTTGCTAATTGGAGAAATAAGACCAACCATAGCTGATAGACTTCAGAAGTTCCATGTTCAAGTAAAAGCAAATCAGGTAAGACCTTTGATGTTGTCTAGGGAAATTCCTTAAAAGTCTTCAGATTCTGAATGGATGATGGGCATGAGAAATCCCATCCCACCATTGGCCACCTTCTTCCTGAGCATGCACCTTTCTGTGAGTCTTTCTGGAGTGAGAACCCTTTTTAGGGCTTACTTCACCTTTCTCTTGACCTGACTTCTGTGTTTTCCCTCCTCCCCAGTATTCTTTTTTAAATTAATTATTTTTGTTGGCACATTTTATGTTTACCTAATGGTCACACTTATCACAGGGAATTTGTACCTGTTCATAATATAACTTGGTTCTTTTCCCTCCATTCTCCTGTCCTCCCTTCAGCCCTCTTCCCCTTTTTATTTATTGTGTTTTCTTCTTTCCTCTTTCTTGTCTTTTCACTTCCTTTCCTTCACTTCCCTCCCCTTACCCTTGTTCCCTGTCATGGCTTGTGTCTTGATGTCGCCTCAAAGCCTCGTGCAGTCATGGGCCTGGATTCCAGAGTTTTAGATTCATGGCCCAGTGCTGGGATTATGGGTGTGGAAGCTGCACACTCCATGGTGTGTGTGTGGGGGGGCCCATACACTATGTGGGAGGAAAGGACACTTGTGCTGCTTCTCCCTTTTTGCTCTAGTTGCTTTTACTATCTTCTGCCACCATGAAATGCTACCCTCTGCTATGCCACCCTGCCTTAGAGCCAGCTGGATATTGACTGAAACCTCTACAAACTGGAAGCTAACCAAACCGTCTATTTCTTAATTTTGGTCATCTGGTATTTTGTCTCAGAAATGAGAAAAAAGTAACTAAGACCTTCTCCTTCCCATTTGAATATTTTTCTTTCTATTTTACAACATGTATTATACATGGTCTTATTTAAACTCTCAGACTCTCACACCAGAGAAACTATGTGCCATTAACATGTGTCTGATTTATTTCACTTAAGAGTATGATCACAAGGTACATCCATTTAGCTAGAAATGTCTCCAATTCATCCTTCTGTATGGTGGAGTAACACTCCACTGTATAAGAAAACCATATTTTCTTTATCCTTCCTCAGTTGATAGGTATTTCGGCTTTTCCCAAGAATTAGTGATTACAAACTGTGCTCTATAAATATGAGTGTACATACGCCACAGTCATGTGATGCTTTTAATTCTCTCATTTCTCCAGAGGTCTAAAGCTTTCTGTGATCAGAGTTTCTTTCCTATGTACCCTTAATGTGCATATAATTCTCCTCATTATCCCCTACCTATTTCACTGGGTTCTCTATCAATTAATCCCTTGTTTCATTTTCTTTTAATGACTTTCATTTTTTTTTCTAAATTTTAATCCATGATTACAACTTCTATTTTTATTTTGTTTCTTTAGTGCCAGGAATTGAGCTCAGGGCTTGATGCTTGCCAGGCAAGCACTGTGCCACTGAGCTGTATCCTTAGCCCTATTTATTTTGATTTTTTAAACTTGTATAGTTCAACTTTCTATGGCAGGTAATTTATGGATCTGCAAATCCTTTTTACAAATCCTGAAAATTCCTTTTCACCTAATATAATGGCTTCTTCAATACAGCATGAAAGAACACTAATAAAGAGTCTATGAGTCCTACATTAGCCCCACTTTACAAAGAAAGAGCTGATTAAGAAATTCAATTAGGGGGGCCCGGCAGGATGGCTCAGTGGTCTAAAGCGCCTGCTTGGGAAAGCTTGGGCGGCTTTAGGGACCGCGGTTCGATCCCCGGCACCACATGCTGCGCCAGCCCTGTCCTCGGGGTGGGCTGAGCCGGCCATAAAAATGAGTGAATAAACAAAGGTTCTGAAACAAGAAAAAAATTAAAAAAAAAAAAAGAAATTCAATTAGGGCAGTTGATTTTGAGGGGTTAGTATTTTAATTTTAGTCATTCTGACTCCACAGTTTGTATTTTTATAATAGCATTCTGTATAGCAGCATTAGGTTATACAGACTTTGCCACATTGGTATTCCTTCTTCACCACCAGATTAAGAATCTCTTTGTCTCTCTGTCTCTCTTACTCTCTCTTCTTCCTTCTTTTCCTCCCTTCCATTATTCTCTCCCTCTCTCCCTGGCTTCAGACCAGCTCCTTAGTAGCTGCTTTCTTTTTAACATCAGTGTTCTAAATCTGTAGAATCTTCCATAAATACATTCAATTGTCCTTCCACACACATACACATTACAATAAAAATACAAGATAAATGTGCAAAATTAAACATTATTACAATAAGATTCATAACTATTAATCTCCCTAAAAAGTACTACTCCCCACCCCTTCTGACTCCCTCTCCCTCTCTTTCCCTTCCTCCCACTCCCTCCTCCTTTTCCCCTCTAATTTAATTTAATGCTTCACATCAGTAATTTCTGACTTCATTAAGATAGGCTAAACTGCTATAATAAATGTTCTCCAAAATTTCACAACAAATTTTGAGTTATGAATTACCTTACATAGAATATTAATTTGTTTTTGATCATATACTGGCCTGGAGCAATTATTTAGGTCTGTTGACAGTTCTTTAACTGGCAGTTCAAACACCAAAGTTCTTTTCTGGTGCCTTATCCTCTGCATTTGCCCAGCATAGTAGCATAAAAGGGCTCATTTGGGAAGGTTTTATGAACCAGAGGAGTGATTCTTATCACTTTAACTCACTTAGCAGAGGAGGTCTTTGTACTTTATATAATTAAAAAGAAATTGGGAATTGTTATCTAATTGTGTGATCATAAGTTAGGAAAACAGATTTTAGGTAACAGCTAGCTGTCTCTTCCACAACACTTATGTAGCCTGTTGAAAAAAAAAAGCTTTAAAAAATACTTATTTATTTATTTGTTTATTTTTTAGTACAAGGTCTTGCTATGCAGCTCAGAGTCATTGTGATCCTCCTGTCCCAGCCTCCCCAGCACGGGGATTATAGGCATCTGCCATAATATCTGGTTTTGGTGGTTGGAGGGAGCCAGCATGGCATGTGGTACCAGGGGTCAAACCTAGATCCTTGTGCTTGCCAGAGAGGTGCTTAGACCACTGAGCTATCTCTCCAGTAGCTGTTTCTTTCTCTTTTTTTAACACCAATGTTCTAAATCTGTAGAATCTTCCATAGATACGTTTAGTTGTCCTTGGACACCCATACACATTACAATAAAAATAGATGATGAATGTGCAAAGTAAAACATTATTACAATAAGATTCATAACTATTAGTCTCCCTAACCAGCCCATGGGGAGCTTGCTGATCCAGAAGCCAGGCCCACCTTGTGAGACCTCCCACTGCCCACCAGAAGCTCAACCAACCCAGCAGCCAGGCCTGATGCAACTTGAGCATCCATGACTGACTGACCCACGGGTATGCACTTCTACACCAAAATTCACTGCTACACAGAATGACACAGACAAGGAGCAAAATGCAATCTCAGGTCCCAAGTCCACCTGGAACAAATACAGGAGACATAACTATAGAAGAAAATGGGAATCATACAGCCGAAATCTCTGAGTTAGTAGCACGTGAGGTAAACAAATGAATACAGAAATGTATAGAGGAAGTCAGATTGGCGATAACCTATGAAGTAAAAAAAGAAATCTATGAATTACTAGAGTCAGCAGTAAAAAAAAAAAAAAAAAAAAAAAAAAAAAAAAAAAAAAAAAAAAAAAAAAAAAAAAAAACAAAAAAAAAAAAAAAAAAAAAAAAAAAAAAAAAAAAAAAAAAAAAAAAAAAAAA
>PVJA010040419.1:0-18515 GCA_004027025.1 Myocastor coypus | reverse complement strand
AAAAAAAAAAAAAAAAAAAAAAAAAAAAAAAGAAAGAAACTGAAGTGTGTTTCTAGCAAAATGCATATTAGCAATGGATACATGGGAAATGGGAATTGCTACGTACTCCTTTGAAATTATGAAATACTTGGCAACTGAAGAAACTCTATAAGACCGAATTCTAAATGCAATAAAACAATGCCGAGGGAAATGAAATAACTCAGTAATTGGAAAATAAAATAGATTATGTTCAAGACTGTAACATTTAGCATCATTCATTCTCCTTCAATTCCCCTATAATATTCCATAGATTTGGCCCAGTGTAAGTCAGAATCTGAATGTGAGTTTTTTTTTTATTTTTTGTAGAAATTGAAGAGATGATCTTAACATCCATGTGTAAATGCAAAAGAATGGGAACTGCCAAAAGAACTTAGAAAAAGAAAATCAAACTTAGAAGGCTGGCACCACCTGACTTCAACCTATGTCCAAGGGACAACCAGGTCAGGAGTGAAGATTGAAAAGGATTTTTAGAGACATTTTTGGCAAAAGTATGAAGAAGGTAGAATGGGTTATATTCTTCCTATTTCACATCAGAGACAAACAGACACACACACACACAGACAGACAGAAACAGACACAGAGAAAGACAGAAACAGACAGACCAAGCCTACTACTGCAACACTGAAATGGAGATGGTGACTACTGCATGGGTCTTAGCATTCTGGCTGCTACACAAGCCTACTCTTATACAGCAAGTGACTGCAGAACTTGTGTGATGCAGGTGTAACTGGGAAGATCACAGGGCTTGCCTACATTTCCTTCACAGCTAGAAGCAACTACATGTAAATAGCAGCAGAGGAAAACAAGACTGCAGACATCAATAGAGTCCTCCATGAGGAAGTGGTGATCATGCAATGAATACTCTTCTTTAAAGAATGATGTTCATAAGTCAATTGGAAAGAATGGGAATATATGGGAGAGAGAACCTGCCTCCAGTTTCACATCAGGAAATAATTATATATGACCCAATACTCAAAACTCAAGACATAGCCATGTATGCACTACATTTAGAACAATGGAGTTAAATACCAAACTAATAGCAAAAGAGGTTGAAATTGGCTTCCTCTGAGAACCGGAAGTCAGCCTTGGAGAGGGACATAGAGGGAGACAACTGCTCTTAAAAAATTAAAATCTCGGGGCTGGGGAGATAGCTCAGTGGCACAAGTGCCTGCCTGGCAAGTGCAAGGTCATGAGTTCAAACCCTGGTCCCCCCCCCAAAAAAATCTCTGCAATAACAGTTTCTTTTTATGTCTTTGTCCATATGACTCCAATAATTTTTCATTTTTGATTGAAAAGCCCCTCAGTAGGCAGTGTCAGTGTTGGAAGAAAATTCCATCTGGGCAGCTATGTGTGTTGGGAAGGAACCACCTGGCATCTGATGGCAAATGCGTGAACTGCAAATGTAGCCTCACACTACACAAACAGTACCTCAAAGTGGACAATAGACTTGAAAGAGCCACAGGAGAAAATTCCATCCTAGCAAGACAAAGAATTTTTAGATTCATAATAATTGCATATGAAAGGTGAAGCTGGTAAGTTGAACTTTATCCAAAGTAACAACTTTTGTTCAGCAAAAGATCATTCAGGATATCAAAATGATAAGTTAGGGAAAGAGCATGTATTTGTAAACCACATTTAAATCAAAGGAATCACATTCAGAACATATAAAGACTTCTCAAAACACAACAGTAATAAACATAAACAATCCAAGTAGAACATGAGAACTTAGTATTAAGGAAATGTTTTAGTGAACGATAGCAGGATAACTCTGGGGACAGAAAGATTTTTCTCAACAGGGCATAAAATGCAAAATCAGAAGCAAAAAGGTTGACAAATTTGATCACATCAAAATAATAGCATTTATGTACCTAAACCAAACTTAGTAAAGCAAACATCAGCAATGAAACCAATAAACAAAACACCTCATGGGTCATAAGTGACAAAGTAAAATATTATTAATATCTCGATATGTAAAGAATTCCTAAGTCAGTAAGACAAGCAAATCACCGTATCTAAAGGAAATTAATAAGGGACATGAACAATTCACATATAAGGAAATACAAATGGCAAACTAAAACATATAAAAAGTTTCATTGCACTATTAATAATTATGGAAACACTTAAAATTAAATGCTGCTGTTTACTGTAAGTGCTTAGCAAACACTGAGATCCAGGGATGTGGGTGAGGAGAGCAGATCTTCACACACGGTCAGTACTTAGCCCTTAGGATGGTTGCTGGAAATGTTACTGCCACATCATGTAAAAGGTTCAGGCATTCTAACTCAGCAATTGCATGTCCTAGAAAGGCTTGCTCATCACTATATGGAGGTGGATAAAAGATACTCATTGCAACAAAAAAGTGAACACAAGCTTAATGTCAGTGAATAAGGTTACAGTATCTATAACTAAAAACCATGAGGCTGTTAAAAATAGTGGGACAAATCTGTATACATGCCATAACATGATACATAGAAACCGTAAGTTTTAAATAGCAAAATGCAGAACAATATTCCTAGGATGATCTTATATTTACAATACAGAAAATAATTTGAAACTTTGTGCTTATATATGATATGCACATACACTCACACATATGCACCCAGGAATAGATATGACCGTATTTACACCAAGTGATGGGCAGTGGCTACCTCTTGAGGGAAGACTGCAGAAGAACGGATGATCACTGGAGACAGGACGATCTATAGCATTTGAATTTTTTCTCAGTTTGATTTTTTGACCCAAGAATATGTCACTTGTCATTGAGTATCAATAATGCAACACTTATAATAGTAACTAGCATACATCAAGTGCTCAAAGAATGCTAACTAAAGCTCTTAAAATTAATCAAATATTTGAAAGCATTAACAATTTAAACATAAAAATGTAGCAACTGATGTATCTGCCTAACTGCCACCTTAGAAGGCATTAGTAAAGTGATGACCTTCTTTCTGCCTCTAGCTTTCAAAATCTAAAACCTGGAAACAGGAAAAAGGGGACACTACAGCAGAAAAGAGGATTGCACCAAACAACCTAAGAAAGCAACCCGGGGTCTCTGTGGGCACACAGAAAGGCCCAGCAACAGCGGGGAATCTGTGCTCCCAGCTGAGCCACCTGAGCCACTGGAGGTGCACCTAGGACAGCCAGCTCACCTGTCGTCCTTGCTGTAGGGGTGGTGGAAACCCCATTGAACTCACTCGGACTCCTCTTCACTGGCCGGGGCTTGTATTCTCGTCTGGGGATGCTGGATGCCGCTGATATCCTGTAACACACGTCGGAAGTCGAGTCACACACCTGCCGAAGACAGCAGAGCCTGCTGCACGCCTTCACTCTGTGCTGGTGGGCACACAGGTCACCTAGGTTACCAGAGGCATCTCACACATGGGTTCCTGAGTTCGCCAAAGTGAAAGGGGTGGTATCTCAGGTGCAGCCTTCAGAGTACCTCACAGGGCTCCTCAGTGAAATTCATCTTGAAGAAAGCTACAGTGTTTGACCTCATAGCACCCCAGAGGCATGGAGCAAGGGGCTTCAGCAACGCCAGCGGCCTTCTCCTTCACACCCCTCTGCTATAGAGAGTTGGAGGACAGCTCCTCTGGCCTCCAGAAGGAGATGCTCCTGAAAATGGACACACATTTTGCCTCCCTCTAGACAGCACTGACTTAATGAAATCTCTCCAAATGTACTCATTACCGTAATATGGCATAAAATAATTTTCTCTTATCAAGCCTGTTTCAAAACATAGGGAGGACAGTTTTTTTTAACTCAATATTTCAATTAATAGGATTTCTGTGCATACTATATATAGTATTACTAATTTTATGAAAAATATAGAATGCATTGATGACAAAAGCCATTGGGCACATAGCCACATTTCTTTGAAGTTTAGAAGGCTTTTTCAGTACCTCTTAGTGTCAATCTTTGAACACAACCTGATACTTTTACTGGCGAAGTGGCAATCCATCTTTTCTACAGCTATTTACATATTAGTATCATCTCAGTCTTCTCCACACACGGGAAGAGGTTTTGCCACCTGCTGCCATCAGGGCTTTAGGAAAAGAAATAGGACTGAAGCTACCAGAGATCCTTTCCCATCTTGATCCCATCCCACACCCAACCATGACAGCTAGCTAAACAAATCAGAAGCAGGCAGAGAAAGGGGAAGGTGGGGAACCAGAGAGGGAGCAGAGGATCCTTACCGCATCTGCAGCCTGCTCTGTAGATCCTGCAGGATCTCTGTGGACTGTTTGTGATAGTCTAGTGCAGCTTCCACAAACACAGCTAACTGGCTGACTTGCTCTACCTGCAGCAGAAGGGCAAAATTACTTCCACAAAGGCCAGAATGCACACAGGGTCCGGAGACGGTGCAGCAACACAGACTGGTGGCCAGGAGTGTGTCTGCCTCAGTCCCACCTAGGTCACTGGGCTTGCACAGAACCTTGCACAATGACCATACAATTCCTGACACAGAGCTGAAGATGCTTGAAAACCACCTTGTAATTTATGTGTGGTCGTGGGTTGCATGTAACTCTATAAAATGCTTTCTTTGCCAATCAGCAATGATTTCTTGGTGGATTCTCATGCTGGAAATGAGAAAGCAGTCTTTCCTGAGATAAGTGAAGCCAACATTTACTAAATGAGCTCACTTAGTAAAGTACTTCTCAGGGCACTTTCTAGGTTTAAAAAAAAAAAATGAGAAACTAAATTAACAAAGGGATGCGAAGAGCCAGCGAAATAGCTCAGCAGATTAAGGCACCTGCAAGTAGGTGCAGGGGCCAGGGTTCCATCCCCAGGCCTGCCATGTTGGCCTCACCCCCCCAGGACTGAGACAGCAATTGGGACTGGGCATGGTAGCGCACACCTATAATTCCAGCTCTTGGAAAGCTGTAAACTGGCAGATCACTATGAATCCGATTTAGTAGTGAGACCCTGAACACCCTGCAGGCCCTTCCCTAAAATCAAAAAATGAGGGGTACACCATACAGCATTCTCCAGGGCAAAGAACTGCCAGCCTCTGTTCCCTGCCCCCCAGGTTTTTGTTGCTACCAGAACAAAATATTTGCTCTGGCCAGGCGTGGTGGTGCATGCCTGTAATCTCAGCACTCGGGAGGCTGAGGCAGGAGGATTGGTGCGAGTTCGAGACCAGCCTGGGCTACAAAAGTGAGCTCAGGACCAGCCTCAACTGCATAGTGAGACCCTGTCTCAAAAAGACAAAAAAAAAAAAAAATTGCTCTACAGCCAAAAGTAATGAAAAGACAGGCATTTCTCTTTCCTACAAGTTGGCACATCAAACTAAATGGCCAATTTAAGAGAAAGTTTTATTTATTTATTTATTTATTTATTTATTAAGGGGCTACGTTGTGTGAAACATATTCAGAAACCCTGGAGATGCACGACTGGAGGAAGAGTGATCTTTGAGAGGCTCTGAGGGCTCTCCTGGCTGAGGACTAACTGTGCAAGAAATAGGGTTAATTAAGCTACTTCCAGAGGCCATGGAAGAATACCCCGTAGCTCAGCATGAATCTGAGTAGCTCCAGATCTGGGCAAAGGCACACATCACTCTTTCCAGACTTCCAAAAAGCCTCTGCATCACATCACAGTCTTACATCACCTTTTGATCAGCTCTGAGGCAGTCTAACCTGTCAGGTATTGATTCAGACTTTCACATCCTACGTCACAGCCTTGCCTTGATGACATCCAGGTGGCTTTCTTTTCTTTTCTTTTTTTTTTCATGTATTTGGTACAGGGTCTCACTATGCAGCTTGGTCTCATCATGATCCTCCTGCTTTCAGCCTCCCCAGTGCTGGAACTGCAGGCATGTACCACCATGCCCAGGCCCAGCAGCTCCTTAGTGCACCCTGGGGTCAGGCCTGGCATGGCTGATGGTGTCAGGGATTGAACTCCAGTCTCTGTGCTCCCTTAAGCAGGTGCTTAGTCTATTGAACTATCTTGCCAGCCCTTCCAGGTGGTTTTCATGCATTATTGCAAACTATTCCTTTGTTTCCTGTTCTCTAATTTTCTTTACTCATTCATGCTATTTCAGACATGGGCTCAGGTGGAACACTGTTTGTGCCAAAATGTCATTAGCATGTGAACAAGGACATGCATCCTGTTACATTTCCCTTACCATGCTGTGGCTTGAAAAGCAAAAAACATTGGTGTTAAATTTCTCCAATCCCAGTAAACAAAACAAAGACAGCCTGGCCCCTATAAAATCCTAAGGATTTCTTAAGTTTTACCTCTTTGGCTTTTACACATAATTTTAAGTAAGTCTGGTGTCATGACCTAACATGATCATGATAAAATTCACCACAATTTCTTCAAGAAACTAAGGGACCATGAAGTCCAGGAAATGCAGCTGACAATGTCAGGGCTGAGACCAGGAAGGGGCCCTGGAGATCCGTGAAACTATAAGCCCAGAAGAGCTTGTGGTGGGCAGAAGAGTGGCCAGGATGCCCAAGTCCCAATTCCTCCAACCTGGGGCCACACTGCTGTGCAGAGCAAAGGGACTTTGCAGATCCCACTCCACCAAGGACCTCGGGCGGCAGGTGTATCTTGGCTTATCTGGGTGGCACAACAGAATCCAAGGGTTCTTCAAGGGGGAGACAGACAGCTCAGAGTCAGAACAGAGGTGACAGCAAGAACGAAGGTCAGAGCAGCAGGTCTAAGGAGGCCCTGCTGTTAGCCCTGAAGGTACAGAGCTGAGGCACAAGCCCAGCATCCCTGGAGCCCAAGCGGCCTCTAGGGGCAGAAAAGGCAAAGAATCGGGTCCTTCAGAGCCCCAAGGAGAAAGCAGCACTCATTCCTAGGTCCCTGAGCTTAGTACTTCTGACCTCTGAACAGATACATTCGCATTGCATTAAGCCATGCCACTTACAGGTGCCACACGAAATGAAAATGGAGCCACCTTGGCCTATTCTCAAGTCCAGGACAACCTAATGACAGGCTGGTGCTGGCCAGAGAGTCCCCTGTCACATTATGGCTCAGCAGTGAATGTGTGGGGTGACGAGGCCACTGGCTGGGCCTGGGGATTTCACCACTGCCTCAGCTCTAACCCAAGGTGCCCCACTCTCTTCCTGTACACAAAACTCCACTCTGGAGTGTGACAGCTTCTGTGTCACCTGCAGATGCATTTAACCCTTTCAGTTCCCATTAGCTGCAAACCAGTGGATGACTACCAGCATATGAGGACACTGAGAGGACTAGGCCCTGGGGACAGAGACCAGACACAGGGGTCCCCACCCCTGACTGAAGGGTGCCAGAAGTTCACAGGAGCAGTGGAAATCCCAGTTACACCAGGGTACCGTTACCCTGGTGCCATTATTCTGGCCTCAGAGATCGGCAGCAAAGGACCTAGGCTTGTCCCCAAAGGAAGAAGCCCTCAAAGGAAGGCAGCCTCAGGAAGGGTTCTCCAGATCAGTTCCCTGCAAAAGAGTCACAGAACCTGGGATGGCAGAGAGGTGAGGCTGTAGGTTGTGGCTGTGGCTCCTCCTCCTTAGTGAGGTTAGCAGCCCAGGAAGTGACAGGGGCACATTCCATGGTGGTGTCATAACATGGAAAGAACAGTGCTGGGAGCAGGTGATGCTCCACGTAGATGCTGGCTATCCACAGTGTACCACCCCAGTTTCACAACTGCAAGGACACACTTCCACTGGAGACCACCTTCGACTAGGTTGAGATTATCCAGTTCCTCACTTGTCTATCACATCAAAGATCTCTGCTCTTTTTGGATTTCTCAGAGAGCTTGGGAAACGATTTCTCATGAGTTTTACAATTTGGTCATAAAAATGCTCTTTCTTAAAGAGTCAAAAAATCTTTATTCAGAATTTCTGATCCAACCTTGAGTATACACATGCCCCACATCTCTCCCTCTGCCTATGGTGCTTACAAGGTTCTAGACCTGGACCCAAGAGAACTGGCTGCACACTCATTGTGGGCCTGGGCCCCTGCTGGCCTTCCTCCAGCACATCTAAGGAGCCTGTCCCTTGGCAGAGCACAGGCACCAGCTGTGTCCCTGCTTCCTGGCCTCCATTTGTTTCTTAGCTGTAAGAATGCAGATGTGAAGACAGAGTAGCAACTATACCATGGAAACCCCTACCAGTGTCAGGTTCACCAGAGAAATTCTGGAACGAGGTACATAGCCACGCTGGGAGATCCAAGCAAGGCCAAGTCTGCTGATACTGGTCAGAGCTCTTTCCTAAGCATGGAGAGCTCTGGCAAATAATATTTTCACGCACTCCTTGGTGATGCTTCTGTTATGTCTTAGTCAGGGCTATAGGAGGTGCAGTTGTTCCCTGGGGAGTAAGGCTCTGGCCTTTGCTGGTGCTGATGGATGTGGGCAGGTGCCATCAAACACACCTCTCTACCAGTTCCCTCCACTCTGCTACCCGCTTCCTTTAGCCTCCCAAGTCCTCTTCCAGCACCCTTCATGCTTTCTGCAGATAAGACTGGAGACTCTCTAAGCAGGAGGATGGTGAGCAGCTAGGGCCCTGCAGACAGCTGTGTACCTGGGTAATGAGTCAGGTCAGCTCTCCCCTGGGGCTGCTCCCATCTCCTGGGGGTACAAGGGTTTGGGGCCCATGCCCCATCCTCCAGCAGTTAACCAAGTCTCCACTTCCCAAGTAATATGCAGAAAGATCCACCCTTGATTCTACTCTGGCTTTGCATTGACTGCTCAGTTATTCAGAACCTGGAATTCTGTAAATATTGTTGCATCTGATATCCTTCAATCTTTAACCTGCAACACAGGCCCCACCCAATTGTCTGCTGGAGGCACCAGCGCCTCTGCTGCTTCCACCTTCCACCATGCTCCTCTCAGGCCTCCTTGATGCTGCGTGCACCTGCCTCCAACAGGGCCCTGCTGGGTGGTAGCTCAGTCAAGTCCCAAACTGGTGGATCCCCTTGTTCACCCTGGGAGTCAGACAAGTCCCAGTCACCTTTACTGCATGCCACCACTGTTTCCTGAGAGGAAATCTGGCCACCACCAGCCTTCGCTCAGGAAAGGCGCAGACAGCTCTTAAGATATGTGTCAAGGACTGGGCTAGAGATTGAGGGAGCACAGGATGAAGGCTGTAGAACCTGGCCCCAGCTATGGGCAACAGGCTAACAAGGCTGTGGGTCTGTGTGGAACCACCCCCAAGGTATTAGTGCCTTATCCTCCCAAGTCAATCCCAGCTGCAGGTTGGCCCCCAAACACCAGCATGCCAGGTGTGAGTAGGTCAACTGGAGACATTGCACCCTTGTTCAGAGCCTCTCAGATCCCCAAACACACAAAGGACAAAGCAGTCCTATGCCAACCCAAGAAGCCACACCAGTATTTCAGTTCACTGCTAATGGGTCTGGGTGGGCAGCAACATCTGCTACAGCTCTCAAGGGCCATCTGAAGCCACAGCAAAACTATTTTTCAAATCTTTCAAGCAAATTAAATATGGCAATCTGAAACAAAAATACCCATCACTTGGGGGGAAATTCCAAGAGGAAATGTATATATTTGAGGTTGGACAAGGAGACAGCAACCTGTTACCTTTCCTCTCATTTCCTGTAAAATATATTTTTAAGAAATTAAAGGAGAAACATAATAGAATGAACTTACCAGTCCCCAGTGGTTTCGAGGACCAGAGAGATTTCAAACTGGCTTCTTCAGCTAGGGGAATCACAGTTCTCCAGGACTACAGAATGGTCCCTAGAAGACATTACTCTCTCCTACAACACCATGAAATAAGAGGTTCTTTGGACTTAACTCAAAAGGGGGGAGACCATGGTGTGCCTTTTAATAAACTGTTCTAAATATGGCATGTGCCTGAGGATGAATACATCCCTGGACTTGTCCCCAAGGTGAGAAAATTTAATAAACAGTCCCAAAGTGAATGCTGGCTGAGATTACTCCCTGGGGTCAGCAAGGCCAAGCTGGGTGTGGGGACTGAAGAAGGGCAGGTGGCAGAGGGTTCTTCCACATGGCAGAAGAACAAGTGAATATTCACCACTAAAGAAAGCAGGGAGGCCCGCCATTGGGGCACAGCCATCCCCTTTATCTCCACTTCATTTCACTTCATGTGGACAAAGCAAATAAAAACTGGTGGCTAGAATCATAGCTCATGAGAAAGTTGGTACTTCTGAAGAATTCACCTCAAGACCCTCACGGGATCCAAGCCCTCCATGGAGAACGTAGACCACACCTCTACTCCACATGTTCATTCACTCAGATGACCAAGGCCACAGACCACTGGTGTGTGAGAGACCCTGGCCCTCAAGTATCTGCCTCACAAACAATGCACAGTCATAACCAAACGCAGTTTGCCTCAGGCCCTGAGCTTCCCTGTGAAACCACAAATGCCATGGGCAGCCTCCAACACAAAAGCTGGACTACCCTGCAATCTTGAGATGAGCCAGTAACCTGGCCCCGCTCAAAACATCTCTGAAACAATCCTGGGATAAACAGGACCTCCCAAGAATTAAGACTCCAGCCAGGGTCTACTGAATGTCTCAAGGCAACTCAGAGACAGGAGATATGGTTCCAGAACATTGTGGAAATGTCCATCACAACCAGTTCTTTACAGCTTCTTGACATGCTGATCACATTCATTCACATTAAGGGCTCCTGTTGGGTGTAAATACTTACATCATTTTCTAAAAAATTAAACATGCTTCTTTCAGCCAACTCCTTTGACTCTTCAAACTTTTCTACCGCTTGTCTGACTTCTTCGTCTGGAATCTTACCTACTCGCTTCTTTTTATAATCGTAATCCAGGCGGCGGCCCTCCAGCTTTTTCAGGTGGTGCTAAAAAAGAAAAAGAGGAAGGAAGATGTCAGAGAAGGTCACATTCACAATGGGGCACAGAACAGTCCTGGTTCTGTAAAGTTGTCCCCTCTCCTCAATGCAAATGCCCGAGGGAAGACGTGACTACCATGTACCTGTGTGCCCAGCTCAGCCCCCTCGAGGTCACCACGGGTAAGTGCTCAGGAGCCCTGCAGACCCGACAAAGCAGTGGAAGACGGTTGGCAGTGTGAGCCAGAGCCCAGGTGGGACACAGGACATGGGATTCACAGCCAGGCATAATTCCCCATACCTGTAATCCCAACAACTCTCGGAGGCTGAGGCAGGGTGATTCTAAGTTCAAGTCCAGCACAACTAAACAAGTTAGCAAATCCTGTCTCAGAAATAAAAATACAAGGGCTGGGGACTAGGGAGCTGGGTATGTAACTCATTAAAGATCTCAGTTCAATCCCCAAAACTAAATAAAAAGAAAGGTGATTGATGGGGCCCACGCCAGGCTCATTCCAGTCAGTGTTTCGGCAAGACTTATGTGCCTATTAAGGTTGGAGGAGCACCAAGCTAAGAACACTCACAGCTGCCCCAGTGTGGGCCAGTAAGCGCCACTGTGCAGACAGCCACGGATGTGATCAGACAAGTGTTGGACTTTCTCCTTAGGCTAACAAAATCATGTTTTAGAATTAACATATTGGGCCAGGTACAAGGGCCCATGCCTCTAATTCCAGCACTCTGGGAAGCCGGGGCAGATGGACTGTAAGACAGAGCCCAACTTTGGTAGCTCATTGACTTAGAGAGACCCTGCCTCAAAAAAAAAAGTAAAAAGCCTGGAGATGTAGCTCACCATAAAGGCCCTGGATCCAATCCCTAGTAATGATCACAACAAAGAGAAAACAGAAAAAAGATGCTCAGATACCATTTTCCAACCTTCCTGATCAGTTCCCCTCATTTCAGCTGTTGGCACCCAGAGAAGTTCTGAACACATTAAGCATACCAAGCATGGGGACTTTTTGGCACTGCTGTCTGCTCTTCCCCAAGAGACCAGAAACACACATTTCTAGTGCATGTGGTCTAGGATATTTATGAATTTTCCTTAAAGTTCCCAAACAATTACAGAGTGAGTTGTAGAAAATGCTGTCACTGAGCACAGAGAAGACAAAGACAGATACAGGCAACCTCTGAAATAGATTTCTAAGTGACATTATAATCCCTTTAATAGGTGATGGTAACAGAGCTGTCCATTCAGAGAAAGTGTTGCCTGGTGTGGTGGTGAGTTTCTCATCCTTGTTTGAATTCAAGTGGAGGCAACCCATGTCAGAAACACTGTACAACTGTCCAGGGAAAGACAGGGGCTCTTCAATGGTATGAGCATAAGTGTTGGAAAACAGACAGTAGCTGTGAAAACTTGATGCTGTGATGCAGGGATCCAAGCCGTGCTGTTTCTTTTGGTGGCAAGGGTGGCTCTGGCTTTTTTGACAACACAGGGATATGACTGAAAGCATGGAGGAGGACAGGAGATTTGTCATTCTGGGAAAACCCTGAAATCTGCCTCTTCGATACACAGAACCAGTGCACAGGATTCGGTCCCCCTGAGGCTCTGGGTCCTCCATGTGTTATAGTTTGACTTGGTCAGTTTTCACTTCAAACAGCAGCTGAGTAACAAGAAGCCACTTAGGAAATCATCTCGCTGCAGAATGAACGATAAGACTCAAGACTGAGTGTCTTTCACATGTTTCTTATGCTTGCAATGTAGAGCCCACATCCATACTCAGTGTCCTGAGCCATCAGCCATCAGCCATCATCAGCCTGTGGACTTTGCAGAGGGCCTTCTGGAATGTTGGCAGCTCAAGAAGAGCAGAAACATGCTGCTCTCAGGTAGTCCTGGGCTCTGCACCTGGGGATGGTGCCATGTCATCTCTGCCTGCCAGATGCTATCCCCTCTGGTCAATCACAATGCGGAGCACAGAGGCATGTGGCTCCAACAGCAAAGCCACATGGTTCCCACCCTAAGGAAGTCATCACCAGCCAGCGAGAAAGACAAGCAGGATGCTAATGCTTGGGTACAGGATACCTCACTGAGCCCCAGGGGAATCCAGAGAGAGGACAAGCCAACATGGCCCACTCAGGAGCTGCAGAAAGCTCAAGAGAATGGCAAGGTACAGAGGAACAAGGACAGAGGTGTGGGGTCCCAGTTGGACATTGTTCCAGGTCAGCGCTGGGCCTTGGGTCCCATGGGCTCTGGATGCTGGCAGAGCAAGTGTAAGAACGGAGGAGGTGTCTGGGTGGGGAATGAGGAGCCTCAGGACTTCCTGGAAGGGCCTTTCTTTTTTTTTTTTCTTTTTTTTCAGTACTGGGGATGACACCCAGGGCCTTCTCCCTGAGCTACATCCCCCACCCTAGTGGTTGTTTGTGTTTGTTTGTTTTGAAACTGTCTTGTTAGGTGCTAAGTTGCCGAGGTTGGGTTCAAAGTTACAATCCTCCTGCCTCTGCCTCTAGACTGCTGTGATCACAGCAGTCAGCCACTGCACTCCGCTCAGCTTCCACGTCCCATCCAACCCTCATAGGCCACATCACGGCTTTTGCTTTCAGTGCAGGCGGTAAATCTGAAACAGCACCCCAGGGTTCTCATGGACTCCTATCCCTCCTCTACACACTACTGTCCACCCAGCACCCTGGACCAGGCAGCACCTCACACACACAGGCCTGCTCTCCACCCCTGCCCTCTGCCAACGTATGCAGGGTGAGCAGCCTGCCTGAATCAGCCTGGCCAGCTTCTTCCAAGGCCTTTACAGACCCAGCTAGGCTGGGGGAGGCTGCCATGCTTGGGTTGCTGGTTTTGTCTGTTGACTGTCACTCTGTCCCACAAGGGCACGTAACAGTGCTTACATAGCAACATTGGCCATACCCACTCTGGTGGCAAGGCCCAGAGGACCCCTGAGTCACACTTCTGAGTGAATGAATGAATGAATGAATGCATGAATCAGTGAAGTGCCAATGAGCTGGCACCCACCAGCTCCCACCCAGCCCTGCCTGCAAAACTGCCACAGGCCCTGCCTGGCTCCCATCCTCGCTGTCCCTGTCACAGGCTGGATTCACATCTGGGGTTCACATCTCCTAGGCAAAATCTCTAGAAAGGATGAGCTGGAAGAGGGGTAAACATTCAAATCACATTTATAAGGTACAGACTGCTGGCTTCACCCAGAGTTGGGGCTGGGGCAAAAGCACATGCATATCTAGTGAGTGATGCAAAGCCCACACTTTGAGGATCACTAAAACTAAAGAAAAAATAGGATATCCACTTGGTTCAGTGAGTTCGGGGTTGGCCTGAGGTGCAGATGGATTATATCTGAAGGCACTAGGATGAAGATCTTCTGGGAAGCCCTAAAAGAGGCCGCCTGGACCCCGGAGACAGGGTGACACACCCTGGGGCTACTTTTCACATGTACAAAAATGCCACCAAACAAGTAGCATGCAATTCCCTGTAGAGACCAGAAATTTCCACTGTATCCTGGAGACCCATTCTTAACAGCCTTCCAGATGCAAACCTTCACTTCCTAGACACTGATTTCCTTGAGAAGGAAACATAAAAACCACTGCAGCAATGTGTCAAAAAAAAAAAAAAAAAAACAATGAACACATATGATTTTGGTCATCAAAACTGTAGTATGGAATTATGGAATTGGTTCATTATGTGAGAAATGGCTACAAAAATATGGACTGTTCGCCAGGCGCCCAGCTGGCTCCAGGGGCATGCAGTTTTAAGGTTGGGGGAGCACTGTGTATGTCCCCACCCATCTCCATGACAGATAGGTCTAACTGATACAGTTACTCTTTCCCATCAGCCCAGGAAGCAACTGAGTGCCATTGTCACCTACAGGCACTGCTTTCTCTGTGTCCCTCCCTGCAGAAATGGCTCAGGATTTTAAATGTAAGCATCTTTTTACATAAGAACGGGTGTGTCTGTAGCCTGGAAGACTTACCCCAATCTCTCTTAAATCTTTATCTTGAAGTAACTGAAGTGGATCAATGAAAGTTTGCTTTACGTTAATATCAAGAGAGTCTTTCACCTCTGCCATCAGTTTCATGGATTCACCAACCTCAATCAATGCATTACCTTCAAGGGAAAATGCAAACAAAAACAGGAGAATACTCCAAGTTAGCGGTGATATTTTTTTTTATTTTATTTATTATTTTTATTCTTGTTTCAGAACCTTTGTTTGTTTATTCACTCATTTTTATGGCCGGCTCAGCCCACCCCGAGGGCAGGGCTGGTGCAGCATGTGGTGCCGGGGATCGAACCGTGGTCCCTGAAGCCACCCAAGCTTCCCCAAGCAGGCACTTCAGACCACTGAGCCATCCTGCCGGGCCCTTTTTTGTCTTTTTGAGACAGGGTCTCGCTATGCAGTTGAGGCTGGTCCTGCGCTCACTTTTGTAGCCCAGGCTGGTCTAGAACTTGCACCAATCCTCCTGCCTCAGCCTCCCAAGTGCTGGGATTACAGGCGTGAGCCACCACGCCCGGCTTAGCGGTGATATTTTTAACCAGTTCCCAAAACCTTGTGCCTGGTGGTGTAACTATCCCCTCATTTCAGCATCTTTAGGTCTTTGTGCAAAAATAAAAATAGAAAAACTAGAAAAAATCGTATTTTTCTACATTCTCCCCTCTACCTCCTGCCACCTGAAATGACACACGTCAGACAGAAGCACTGGCCATACTGGCCGCTAGGTGGCAGTCAAGCTCCTTTTAAAGCCCAGCTCTCCTGCAAACTGGCACCAAAGGCTCCTTAGAAGCTAGTGAGTAAAATCTCCCTTTGTAAACAATGAAAGATTCATTCACCAGGGGCTACGTGTTAACACAAGGCTGTCACAGTGGAAATAAACAAAGCCTCATCTCAGCTTCTGGCTGTGTGGAGTCTTCTAGGGGCTGCCCTGCACCTGAAGGGGGCTTCAGGGCTTCCCGTGGGGTATCAGACTCGGCCCATCCAGTGTCACCCATGGAGGCTCTCAGCAGGTTCCTGCACAGAGGCCCAGCCAGCCCTCCTGGGTGGGTTGGGCTGGGTTATGTCTGCCCTGGTGTGCTGTCCAGTTAATCTGCAGTGATGATTTCTACAAACCGAAAGTCACAGCAGCTGGGCACAGTGAGGATTCCCGGTGCTCTAAAAGATGCCTCAGGAGAGGTTGTATTCCACTGACTGCTTTTCTTCTGCTTGGAGTTTTCTAAATGGGCTTGTTAAAACAATGTCCTCTCAATTCCTAGGCTTGAAAGCCCAATCCAAGCCTAACCTTTCATGGCCAGTCTAGAACACAGATAACTTATTCACATGGGAGACAGGGAGGCACCCCAGGGAACAGCCTCATCTGGGACAACCATCCGTCCCCAATGCCTATGACATCAGCTCTCTGAGCCCATGCTCCTGTAAGAGGAAGGGCACCTGAAAGCTGCTCAGTCGTCAGGCTGTCACATTCATCACCTGACTAGGTGCAGGGCAGGGTGTTCCCTGGCTCCTGTACCCTCCCTGATGGTCGCCTGTTCCCTCTGTGAAGCACCTTCAGGTAAGACAAGTAGGAAAAAACAAACTCCACATTTAACTATGCGGGAAGACATTGTTACCCATGGTCACTAGTTAATTAACATTTGAACACTATAGTTTTTTTCTAAGTTTTCAGAAGATTTTTGTCAGCCAATTTCCGAGAATAACTACCCTAGCCAAATGACTGATTTCTCAGTTTCCACATCCTGCCTCATTAGCACTACATGAATAGCAGCAATACCAAGTTCTCCTGGCAGACTGAATAAGCTAAACCAATTCACCCTCAATTTAGTTTATTAATTTACATAAATGTCAATCAAAATATAATGAGTTTGATCTTTTAAAAAGAGGGAAAGGAGTTAAAATGACTTCAGTGTCATCTGGAAAAGTAAAAAATGTTAGGCATGTCCATATAATTTTTGCACTTAAATAAATAATAGGAACAATTTCAGCAAAATATTAGTTTAAAACTAGAATACTTAAAACACCATGACACTGGATCAAAACAAGATACAGATAGAGAAGCAAGAAAAAGGATGAAAATAAACTTTAAAAAATAAAAAATTAGGCTATAATTAAAGGATCTTCTCAAGACTAAGGGAAAGTTGCATTCTAGTAAAGTGCTGGGACCACTTGGGATTTTATTAAAAAACAAAGTTAAACTCTGCTGCACAGAGTTGCCAATAAACTCAGGAGCTGGGAAATCTACATAGAAGAAAAGTTAACTTACGTATCAAAAAGAAAGTAGAAGCAAACACAGAGTTCCCAGGGCAGTGAGATAGAAAAGACTTTCCATACCTGATGCCAAATCAGAATGCATACAGGAAGACTAATGAGTCCCACCAAAGACTTTCTGTACAGGGAGGTCAGAAAGTGGCGCCCCTGGGAAAGGTCTCAGCAAAGGAGGCCTGCAAAGAGCCAGGGTCCTGTGCATGCGCTCCCAGATGGGCAATGGAAACAGAGAAAGAATGCAAACACACACAGCTCCTGAAAATGAAGGCTGAGAAACACAAGCAAGCTTCTACCTCATTGATAAAATCTATAAGTGAAATGAAACAAATGAGAACAATATGCTATATTTCAAATCATTGGCTATTTAAAAGTAAATGAAGCTGGGCATGGTGGTGCACGCCTGTAATCCCAGCACTTGGGAGGCTGAGGCAGGAGGATCAATGCGAGTTCGAGACCAGCCTGGGCTACAAAAGTGAGCTCAAGGCCAGCCTGAGCTGCATAGTGAGACCCTGTCTCAAAAAGACAAATAAATAAATAAATAAATAAATAAATAAATAAATAAATAAAATAAAAGTAAATGAAGGGCCTGCCAAATAGCTCAGTGAATTAAAGTGCCTGCAAGGAGGCACAGGTGCCAGGGGTTCGATCTCCAGGCCTGAGTGCTGGCCCCACCCTCAGGGCACACTAGATAGCAAATGAAACTGGGTGTGGTGGGGCACACCTGCCATCTTGGGAGGCTGTAAAAAGGTGGATCACTATGAGTCCGATCTAGTAGCAAGACCCTGAACACCCTGTAGACCCTTCCCTAAAAAATACAGAAGAAATAAAAAATTAAAAAAAAAAGAAAGTAAATGAAAAGGATGCTTCCCCATGTTAGTAACTGTCGGGAAAGCAAAACGTTCACTCCTGGCAGGAACGCTAAAATGCAAGAGCCCTTCTCAAGAGCCACTGGGGATAAGTTCCAAAGGATTTGAAAAAACCAGCCCTGGGAACACACACCTGTAATCCTAGCATTCTGACAGACAGAAGCAGGAAGATCACAAGTTCTAGCCCAGCATGGGAAAAGCAATGCCTTAGTGAGGCCTTGTCTCAAAAATAAATAGGGAGTGGGTTGCTGGAGATGTAGCTCAGTGCAAAGGTCCCGGATTCAGTTCCAAACACTGGGGGTGGCGGGAGGGACTTGAAAACTAGGTATATTCTTGAGCCAGTAATTCTATTCCTGGGAATTTCAACTGATGATAGCAAAGAAAAAGTATTAGATGTTTCCAAAAATTTACTTATGAAAAATGATTATTACAACTGCTGTCCAAAACAGAAAATCTAACATGAGAAATTGAGATGGTTGAACAAAATACATACACACAGCATTATGCTAGCTTTGAAAGCAACATTATAGAGTATTGGTTATTTTATGACATGATTCATGATACATCAGTGGGGAAAACCACAAAATA
>PVJA010040418.1:5940-18619 GCA_004027025.1 Myocastor coypus | reverse complement strand
TTTTTTTTTTTTTTTTTTTTTTTTTTTTTTTTTTTTTTTTTTTTTTTTTGTCTTTTTGAGACAGGGTCTCGCTATGCAGTTCAGGCTAGCCTTGAGCTCACTTTTGTAGCCCAGGCTGGTCTCGAACTCGCACTGATCCTCCTGCCTCAGCCTCCCGAGTGCTGGGATTACAGGCGTGAGCCACCACGCCCGGCAACAGCCTCATTTTAAACATACTTGTCCCATCACTTTTGTATTTCTTTTGTTAATTTTTTTTTAAATTTAATTTATTGGATACAGGGTCTCACTACACATTTCATAATTGTGGTGATACTTCTGTGTTACCAGCGCTGGGATTATAGGCATGTGCCAGCATGCCTGGTTTTGGGGCTGGCACAGCACATTCAGGGTTCTGCAGCATATGGTGCCAGAGATCAAATCCATGTCCTTGCACTTGCAAGGCAGGTGCATAGGCTACTAAGCTGCATCCCCAGCTCTTGTGTGTTTCTTGAAGGATTTTTTTTTTTTTTTTTAAACTGGGAATCAAACTCAACACCTTGCACTTGACAGGCAGGTGCTTAAGTGAGTGCTTTTACAAAGTATGAAAGTACTGTGAATGATCCTACTGAGTGCCATCCAGCAGAAACTCAGGCTCCAAAAGCATGACGATGTGTCCTCATCCACTTCACCTGCTGACTCTGGCCAGTAAAGACTTGTGGCTCTTCCCCAAAGTCAAAAGGACCTTGACAGAAGAATGTATGAATTTTTTCAGGACATTGACATGGCTAACAGCGCAAATAAAGGCATGATTGAGGACTTCCAGAACTGCTTGAGAAAGGGGCAAGAATAGTAGCATAAGTATGTTCAGGTTGAGGGCAAGTATTTTGAAGGGGGTTCATGGCAAAATATCTTCCACTAAAACTTTAAAATACATATTTTAAACATCCATATTTTTCAGTGAGACCTCATAAGTTTCATGAAAGTAGCTTCTTTGGTTGACTATATTATCAAGAATACATACTTAATTGAGTACTTGGTATATGGTGAAAATTTGGGGAGAAAAATTTGTTATGTGCTTGCCAAAGATTTTAGATAAAAGTGGAACATGTCAGTTTTAAGGACTCTTGAAAACTTGTTGTTTAAAAGTGTGGAAAACTGGTATATGTCGTATCTGTGACATGTGGCTTAAGTTTATCCTTTCCCCCAGCTCTTTCAGAGCGAATCAAATCCAGGCTGCTCCTACCAGCTCTGTGGGTGACGGATTTAAGGCAGACCTTGTCTTCAAGGAGATTGAGAAGAAGCTTGAAGAGGTGAGATTTGTGTAGGAAGAAAAAAAACCCTGAGGCCAGAAGAAACACATACAGGTTGTAACTATTGCTGTACAATTGCACAAGTTGAAAATTTATGCCATGTTGTAAAATACTGAATGTGCTTTAGAATTCTGAGTTGTCTATTAAGGACTCCTTAAAATTCTAGTGAGTATATTTAAGGAATGCACAGATCTCCAGCTTTGAATTAGAGAGCCATAATAAATGTTATATAAAATTGTCACTCTTCTCTTAGACTTATTTGTCAGGGAATATTCATTATGGACAAAGTTTGTATGTAAAGGATTCTCCTTTCTTTTGGTATAATTTCCTCCCAAATTAAAAACATTTTACTTAGAATCACTCTAAAGAATAATATTTTAAATATGCCTGGGGACTTGGCTCAGTGGTAGAAGCTCTGGGTCTGGTCCTCAGCACCAAAACCAAAAAATAGACCTCCCCTAAAAAACACTTCAACCAAGAAAATATAGCAAAGTCAAAAAACTAAAAACAAACAAGGTAAATATGTCTCTGATACCAATTTTTTTTTCCAAAAAAGAATTCATTTGATTTTTTTTCAAGGAGTTTTGGTTATTTTGGTAAATATTTTGGTTAAATATGATGCTAATTAAATTTTACACTATACAAAAGCACATAAAAATAAATTTTGAATATCTCCCAAATTCTACCATTCAGTTCACTAAAATGCTGAAAATGATGAACCTTCTTTCTGTCATCTCTTTTTTTACCTAACCTTACAGTTTTATAGAACTTGGATCAGATACATGTTGGGTTTTTTATTATATATGGAGATTATTTTTATGTACAATAATTGATTCTTGATAGAGATAGTAATCATGCAAAAGCAGTCGAATGATAACAGTAACTCTAAAGTTAATTGTCCCGAAGCAAAATCACTCACTTCATTGTTTCAAACTTATAAGTGTTTTGGAATTGTATTATTGATTTTAGATTTGAGACCAAGGCAGAATTATGCCATGCTCACTCACAGTTCGAATTACCTATCAAATAAGATGATCAAAATGGGCTGAAACAAACAAAAAGATTCACAGCATTTACACCTTGTATTTCATGCCTGTTAGAGCCAGAAAGTAAAAGGCAGACACTGGGTACATTTCCTAATTTCCTGGTATAGTGCAAAGCACAGAAACACTGAGATGACACCCAGGATTCGGGACCAGCTTTTTTTTTTACATCAATGGGCACTGACAGAGCATTCCCAGAATATCAGACCCTGATTTCTGGTGGTCCAGGGCTTATATGAGATAAGCAAGCAGGAAGAACAGAGGCAGAATGGCTTATCAACTGGGGATTGGTTTGTACAGTGTGCATCACAGTGACCAGCCCTTTCTAAGAAATAGGAATAACTAGAACTGGAGGAGGAACTACTACATGGGCTACTAACTGAAGTATACTGGCTGGGGCAGTAGGGGTAGGGTGGGTGCAGCATCTTCTGTAGTAGGACTTCTTAACTGCTTAGGTAATTACATTGAGTGTGGGTAGCCACTGAGGAAAAGGGATTGAGCACTTTGAGGACTGTTCCTAGGATCAGCCAGGCCAGGCTAGGTGGTAGGGTAGGGGCAGTACTGGCCAGGCCACAGGACTGTCACATTGTCATCATGTGGACACATACCCACATGAGGTACCTGTCTTACTACCTGCTGTTTTCTGTAAGGTAAATCCCTACCAACCTTTTCAGTGCATGGTATGCATTAACTAAATGTGTCATAATTTATTTAACTCATTGTCTATTATGAATATTCATGAAAAGCAATGCTGTAATAAATTTCCTTTTGAATTTAAGTATTTATGCCAGGATAAGCTTAACTTAGAAAATAAGAAAGAATTTTTGTGTAGTTAGAGATGCACATTTTTCTTTTTATAACAATTTACCAAACTCTCCACTAGAAAGGTTGAGCTTGATTTTTTTTTTAATTTTTTTCAATTTCAGTCTGTATTTTTAAAAATTAGAGATCGTCTACTCTGAGGTCTGGGGTATGGCCATAAGGCAGTCAGTGAATAATTCATTACTAATTTTAGTTTGTAGCCTGCTTTCAGTTTTGGAAATGTATGCCCCTTTCTCCCTGTTCCCATTTTTAATTCTTTTCTCTACCATAACCTTACCCCCATCAACCTTATCCCCTTGTTTTTTTTCCTTCCCACGATTGTCAGTTTTCTCCGAGTTTGCAGCAGTAGAAAATGAAAGTCTAGGATTCTTTTGTCAATTCATGCATTTTCTGCATTAGCAAAGGCAGCCTGGCTAGAGATTTTGTTTCCACTTTTGTCTTTGTTAGCAGTACTCCACTGAAATTCTTTGAAATCTGCCTTAATTTTTTTGTCCCTATTAAGTTTACAACAGGACCTACTCCTTGACCTTTTGCTTACTCAGAAAGAATTTTTCTTCCATGAGGAAGCACTTAGGACTTTCTTAGTACTCATGATCTCAGTTTCACAACTCTTATTTTCTTTCTCCTTTTCTCTCTCCTCATGTATTTCCTTACCAACTCTCACACCTACTTGAAGGAAACATGTTTTATTCACCAGTGGATATGATTTTGTAACCAGTTGGCTCTCAGAAGTAATAAAAAGTGCAAATAATCTACATCTGTCTTAAGTAGGTGGAGGCTAAGTGGGAGATTACAGGAATTTCTCTTCAAGCATACAAGTAGGGTTTCAGAATGTTTGCTGGTGTTCTGCTCCAACTCGTTGGTGTCTGCTCAAAGCTGTATTCCTGAGGCATTTTGCAAGCAGATGACATGGATATACCTGGAAAGAGTCACTCATGATGTGCTGGCCCCAAGGACCCTGGCTCCATCCTTAATAACCCTTTGCCCTGAGTTGTGTCCACAGAAGCTTAGAAAAGATTTTGAGGAATATAGAGAAGACATGGAACTTTTTTTAATTCCTTTGTGCTAGTGGATACTGTTCTGTGGATGTGCTTTGGTTTTAAGTATTAATGTAATCTACAGTTGTAGTATGGCACAGTCAGATGGAAAGTGCATTGAATTGGGGAGTGAACCAAACCGGGAATGAGTTCAGGTTTTACTGCTGATTGGCCTTAAGTTACTGTTCCTTTTAGAGCTTAGTGAGAAGAGAAATCTGGAAAAAGTTTCCAGGAAAAAGTGGCTTCCTGAACAAGAAACACAAATGCCTGTCCAGGGCCTGGAGAGTACCTGCCACAGGCAGAGAAACCTGCCTGGGAGAATTACCTGTGAGCTGAGACTTAGGTGATGAGGTTGGGGTGAGAAAGGACAAGAAGAGGAGGTGAGTGTGCTGGGTGAGGGCTTGAAGGTCGAAAGGGCACACACATTCAAAATGATCAGAATTATTGTAGCATAAAGCCTGAGAAGGTGAGAAGGTGGCTGGAGACAAGAACAGACAAATATCTTTTAGATGGAGATTTTTTTTTTTTTGGCTTTAAAGAAAGCTTTATTTACTATATACATCCTAAGAGACCTTTCCAATACAAAGCAGCTAATGACAACCAATGTACTAGCATGTTTGGAAACAGAACTCTAAAACTTCAGGTTATAAACTTGCCCCAGTAGTGTACTATGAAAGGTTTTTGAAACAACAGAAACAGAGACCACAGATAGGAGGCTCAGTGATACTTAACTGGCCATCACCAACATTTGTTTTTAAGGTATTTTGGTAGTGGCCATGTATCCGTTTTTTTTGTTTTGTTTTTTTGTTTTTTTTTTTTCTTTTTCTTTTTCTTTTCCTTGTTTTGCAAAGAACTTACAAGCACATGTAAAATACAGTAAGAACACCGGGTCAGAGTTTCATCCGGTGAAGCTCTGTGGATACCATTGCCTGGAAGGACAGTACTTCTTTCACACAAATCAAGAGATGAGGATCCAACCCACATTGCATTTCGTTGGAACACCCATTCCAACAGGTTTGAGTTTGTATGCAGCTTCCTGGGTACCTCACCGGGAGCATTACATGGTTACTTTCTGTTCTTTAAGAATGGTGGAAAGGAATAGTAGGAATGTTTATTGTAGCATATCGAGGCATGTTGAGTGCCTTGGCAGGCACTCAATAATTTTATAGAACAGTTAAATAAATTCTTTACATATAAAAACTCATCAAGTGGTAGGGGGAAGGGGAGGGCATTTGGGAGTCTCTTAATTTAAAAAAGGAAAACCTAAAGGTGTGTGCTAAGGGCATGATCCTATTAATTCACAAATAAGAATTCAGCCATCAACAGAAGAACTCCAGTGAGTGGAAAGAGCTGATGAACCTCTAACACGACACAGACATACTCCTGTGTACCTGTTACCTATTGCACACCTCATTTCCTTGATAGACCTTGAAGAACAACCCAAGTTGATGTATTTCATAAAATAGATGATGATCTGAACATATTACTGTATTTTGCATTCACACTGCTCAACAAAAACCTGTGGACAGGCACAGAACACTGCAACAACATATTCACTTCCTAAGAAAACAAATCCTTTTAACAGCACTGAAATGACATGGTGTTATTTTATATTAAACTCAGATATCTTTTAGATGGTGAAGATTCTTGAATGCTATCTAAAGGCAGACTTTGTCCTGTTGGCTGTGTATTAAATTCAAGCCTGAGAGTTAATAGATGTGTTATGTTAGTGTGCAATGAATTATGTTAGATGGACTATTTGGCAGAAAGATAGAGGATAGTCTGTGGTGGATTGTTACATAGTATACCCTCTTTAGAGAAGTTTAGTAGTTCTCAAAACAGGCAAACAGCATCTTGTGACCCAGCAAGTCTACCTCTAGATACATAACTAGAGCCTATATGCACACAAAAACTTGTTCACAAATGTTAATAGCAGTATTACTTATAACAACCAAAAGTAAAAGCAACAATCAGCTGATGGTATGTCAATATGCTCCAGTCATTGTGCATGGGAAAACTGGCCAGCAAAAGGAGGGGAGCACCTGTCATTATCAACTTCAGTTTGCATGAATCTTGAAAGTGTTACGCTAAGTAGAAAAAAGCCAGTTGCAAAAGGCCACTTACTGTGTGGCTCCATTTGTATGAAAAATGTGCACAATAAGCAAATCTGTAGAGGAAAGGAGGAGATTTATGGTTACCAAAGGCAAGTAACTGGTGTATTAGCCAGTTTTGCTGTGATGAAATACCTGAAGTAAACAACTTTAAAAACGAAGAATATATTTTGGCCCATAGTTCCAGAGGTTTCAGACCATGCTTGTTTACCTCCATTGCCTTTGGGTGTGTGGTAAGGCAGAAGGTCACATTGGGGATGCTGCCTAGATACATAGTGGCCAGGAAGCAAAGAGAAAGGGCTAAGCTCTTACTGTCCCCAGCAAGGACATGGGTTACATAATGACCTAAGTAACTTCCTTCCACAAGTCCCAGTTCCTGAGGGTTCTCTCACTAGCCCTGTAGCACACAGACCAGCAGCCAAGCTTTTAGCATATGGGCCTTTTAAGATCCAAGCTCCCATAGCCGGGCGTGGTGGCGTACGCCTGTAATCCCAGCACTTGGGAGGCGGAGGCAGGAGGATCGGTGCGAGTTCGAGACCAGCCTGGGCTACAAAAGTGAGCTCAAGGCCAGCCTCAACTGCATAGTGAGACCCTGTCTCAAAAAGACAAAAAAAAAAAAAAAAAAAGATCCAAGCTCCCAGGTAGGGAGTGACTGCTAATGGATACAAGCTTCTTTCTGGATTGATGAGAATGTTCTAATATAATGATGTTGGCTACACCACTCCTAATATGCTGGCAAAAAGAAACCACTCAGTTTTATACTTTAAGAGTGAGTTTTTTGAGATGTTAATTATATTCTAGTTGCTGCTTAGAATAAAACACAACAAAAAGCAAGGGTAGATATAGAATAAGCTGTTCATAGAAATTAGTATCTTATGTCCCTAACTTCTCAGCAGAAATGATTGTGGTTTTATTTATTTATTTATTTATTTATTTATTTAATGTATTTAGTACAGGGTCTGTAGGATCTCACTACACAGATTGTACTCTTTGTAATCTCCCTGTTTTCAGCCTCCCAAGCACTGGGATTACAGGTGCAGTGTCTCAATCCCTGTCTCAGAGTGCTCCAGAAGTGGGGCTGGCACAGCAAGCCTGGTCCCTGTGTCTGCCTAAGCAGGTGCTTTCATCCGCTGAGCTATGTGGCCAGCCCTAATGATTGTATTTTAGGTACTTGTACAGTACCTAAAAAAGTAAACTCTCAGACCTTTGTTAAAAGAGTGAATACTATGGTGCCAAAAGGAAGAATTTTGAATAAAAATTGTTGCAATATGTAAAACTAAGATAATGTATGAAGTAAAAGAAACTAGAAATAAAAAAACTCAAAAAGTAGCCAGTTACAAAATAAATATAAAAGCTTATTATAAAGATCAGAGTAGAAATTAATACCACGGGGACTACGAAAACAATACAAAGACTTAACGAATTGAAGAGTTGGTTCTAGAGCTGGCCAAATAGCTCAGCCTTATTAAAGTGCCTGCAAGCAGGCTCAGGGGCCTGGGGTTCGATCTCCAGGCCTGCCATGCTGGCCCCACTCCTGGGGTATGCTGAAATGGCAATGGAGTCTGGGCGTGGTGGTACACGCCTGTAACCCCAGCTCTTGGGAGGCTATAAACAGGCGGATCACTATGAGTCCAATCTAGTAGTGAGACCCTGAACACCCTGTAGACCCTTCCCTAAAATAAAAATAAAAAAGAGTTGGTTCTTTGAAAGAATAAAATTGATAAGCCCTACCCAACCTTATCAATAAAGGGAAGGGAAAAAAAACCTCATTCATGTAATAAGGAATGGAAAGAACAAAATACCACATATTCAGAAGATCATCAATGTCTATTTCAAGAATCTTTACTCACCTAGAATGGAAAACACAGATGAACAGATTTGTGGAAACATATGCATATTAAAGCTGAATCAAGAAGATATGAAAATTCTGTATAACCCAATATTAGTCAATGAAATTTAAAATGTAATTTAAAGCTTACCAACAAGGAAATGCCCAGGTCCTGATGGATTCACAGCTGAATTTGATAAGAAATTTAGAGAAAATTTAATGCCAGCATTCCTTGAACTCTGTAATGAAATTTAAAGGGATAAACAATTCCCATTAACTCATTCCTAAACGCAAGTGTTACCCTAATACCAAAACCAGAGAAAGACCCAACCAAAAGAAAACTACAGCCCAATCTTAATGAACAGACATACAAAAAATCCTTAATAAATACTAGTAAACAGAATGTAGCATATCATCACGAAGATTATACACCATGACCAAGTGAGATTTATCCCCAAAATGCAGGGATGGTTCAATATATACAAATCAATAAATGTAATGCATTTACTAATTATTGTTGATTTATTATCAATAGAGCCAAAGACAAAAACCACATGATCATCTCAGTAGATGCCAAAAAAGTGCAACACTCATTCCTGATTTTTAAAAAAAGCTACAGAAAATTGGGCTAGCAAAAAAAAAGAGGAAAGAAAAAAAGAAAATTGGGATAGCCTTTATCTCAATCTGATAAAAGCCATCTATGATAAACCAATAACCAACATCATACCAAATAGACAAAACTAAAAACTTTCATTCTAGAATCAGGAACAAGACAAGGATGTCCAATTTCACTACTCCTATTCAATATAGTCCTGGAAACCAGCTTTATCAATTAAACAAAAAAGAGAAATAATAAGGATAGAAGAGGAAGAAGTGAAATTATCATTATTTGCAGATGACATGACATTTTCCTCACAGAGAAACTGATAGCAGTGAATTCTCACATCAAGAACATATAACAGGGCTGGTCTGATAGCTTAGCGGACTAAAGTACCTTCTTAGGCAGAGTGCAGTGGCTGGGGTTCGATACCTGGTGTGCCATGCTGGTCTTGCTGTGGGGCATGCTGAGATGGTGATTGAGACTAGGTGTGGTGGCACATACCTGTAATCCCAACACTTGGGAGGCTGCAAACAGGAGAATCACTATGAGTCCAGTCTACATAGTGAGACCCGGTAGACCCTGTAGACCCTGTCCTAAATACAGAAACAAACAAGCAAACAAATAAACAAAAAAAACAGAATAAGGGGCTGGGGAGATAGCTTGATAAGATACTGTGATGGGGATAAAAACACAGAAATCAATAATATTCTTGTGCACAAACTCACTGAGAGAGAAATTAGGAAAACCACAGCCTTCATAATAGCACCCAAAAAGTTGGAATACTTAGGAATCAATCTAATAAAAGAAGTAAAAGATCTATACATTTAAAACTAAAGCACTCTGAAAAAAGAGTGAAGAGAGTTTGAGAATTTTAAAAAATGAATAGAAAGCACCCACATTGTGAAAATGCCCATACTCTCAAAACTGTTAAACAAATTTAATGCAATCCTGATCAAAATATCATTAGCATACATCAGATCTAGAGAAAACATTCCGAACATTCACCTGCAACCAGAAGAGACCTGGAATAGCAGAGGCAGTGCTCGGCAACAAAGGCAAGGCAGGAGGCATCACAATCCCCAATATCAAATAATGCTACAAAGCTACTGTGATAAAATCAGTGTGGTACTGGCAAAAGCCCAGACTTGAAGATCAGTAAATTAGATTAGAAGATGCAGATACAACTATAAACACACACAGGCACCTTATGTTTGCCGAAGGGGCCAGGTATGTTCACTGAAAGCAAGATAACATTTTTAATAAATGATGCTGGAAAAACTGTCCACACTCCAAAAACTAAAACCAGACCCATGTCTGTCACCATGTATTAAAGTCAAAGGGGGTCAAAATCTAAGTTCATGAATAAATACCAGACATCACCGACAGTGTGAAAAAAGCTGCAAGCTGGAAAAATTTTTTACCAAACTGTTATGGTTTACGTCTAGTTGTCCCCCTAAAGCCTCATGCAGTCAGCCATTGGGCGGGGACTTCGGTAGATTGAGACATGACTCATGAGTCACTGGGATTATGTGTTTTAGTACTGATCTAGAGTTTGAGACTTGATCCATGACCCCTGGGATTATGTGTTTTAAGTACTTCTGGGATTATGGGTGTAGCCTAAGGTGATAGGCCGAGGTGGAGAGCCTGAATGTAATATAAAGAGAGACAGACTAGTGCTGTAGCTCTCTGCTCCTCTGGTTGGTCGGTTGCCTCTGTCTCTATTGTTGCTGTTCCACCCTCATGAACTGGGTGCTCTCTGCCCTGTTCCACTCAGCCTTGGGCCAGCCAAATATGGGCTGAAACCTCCAGTAACTGTGAGCTAAATAAACCTTTCCTTACTTTATTTTGGGTGTTGAGTATTTGTCCCAGCAACAAGTAAAAAGTAAGACACCAGCTTATCCTTAAAGGACTTCTAGTAGAACATATAAAGAATTTTTTTAAAAATCAAGGGTCAGGGAGATAGCTCCATGGACTAAGCACTTGCTTAGGCAAGCACAGGGACTGGGGGTCCCTGGCACCGCATGCCACACCAGCCCCACCACTGGGTACACTGAACTGGGGACTGAGTCCAGGTGTGGTGGTGCATGCCTGTAATCCCAGTGCTGGGGAGGCTAAAAACAGGAGGTTCATGTTGAGTCTGAGCTGTGTAGTGAGTCTCTGTATCAAATACATAAAAAAATAAAATCACACCCCCACAATTGAAAGACCAAATCAAAAGATGGGCATCTGAATTGAATACACACTTCTCAAATGAAGAAATACATCTCACCCCAGGCAGAATGTTTATCATCAAAAGCTCAACCAATAACATATGGCCAGGGCTATGAAGGATAAGAACCCTTTTCCACTGTTGGTGGGAGTGTAGACTAGTACAACCACTGTGGAAATCAGTGTGGAAATCCCTCAGAAAACTAGGATTAGAGGTCTCATTACATGCAGCTGTTCCCCTTTTTGGGTATTTTCCCAGAAGAATTAAAAGCATCATGCCACAGTGATATATATGCACCCATGTTATAATAGCTAAATCTTGGAAACAACCTACAGATGCCCACCAATCAAGGTATATATAAAGAAGATGTGATCTTTTTATATAATAGGATATTACTCAGCTATAAAGAAAGATAAAATGCATGGCTTTTATAGGTAAATGGATGCAATTAGAGACCACACTGATAACTGAAATAACTCAAGAGTCACATGTGTAAACATATTGTCTCCCTAGTAGAAGAAACTGAAAGAGTAAATAAGATCCAAAAGGTACAATAGACATTGTGAAAGGAAAAGAAACTGCTCAAAAGGAAAGAACTAAAATAGAGGAAAGGGGAAAAGATGGAATATATATATTTATATACACACACACACAATAGCTAGAATGTATTACTAATTTCGTGCTCACATCTGATAATCTGAGCAACTACTCTGAAGATACTATGTAATATAATAAGTATTGTTAATTTCCTATCATCTTGTTTTGGAGTTCTGTAATCAGTTTCATTTTTTTCTTACAGTCTTTAAAAAGAAATTTACAAAATCCTAAAGTTGGATGGAAACCACATTTTTCTAACTAACATTGAAGGACATGTGAAAATATATTATATAAAGAAAGATTCAACATTGTAATGACAGTTACTACTCCTCCAAACAAATGCATATATTCTGTGTAATCCTATCTAAATTCAACATTTCAGGGGGAATCTAACAAAACAATCATAAAATATATGAAGAAGAAACATAAAATACATGAAGAGAAATTTTATTTACTCAAATTCAAAATAGCCAGGTAAAGAGGTAGAGACCTGTAATCCCAACACTTGGGAGGCTGAGGCAGAAAGATAACCATGAGTTCAAGATTGTCTAAACTACGATAAGCAAGACCCTGTCTACAAACAAACAATCCAGATGTAGCCAAGAATATGTGGAAGAGAAGAATTCTGGTGAGGGTTGCTGCACCAGAGTGAAGCACATCATCACGGTATTAAATTAATACAGGATTAACGCGTTAGCTCATGGACTAAAACAGCAAAACAAAATGGTAACACTTGTTGAACAAATTACTCTGTTATGGGTATTTACATAACTTTTATAGAACTTTATGAGGATTGTTTTATTTCCATTTAACAGGTGAGAAAACTAAAATACAGTATTTTAATGCTTTGTGCAGGATTATAAAAGCATATGAAAATACAGGAACTAAACCTATACAAATTCCCAGGTTCAGTGTTCTTAGCAAGCAAAACTTGTTTTGGAATTTTCTCTTCAATAAATGAGGCTGTGTATAAATATTAAGATAAAAGGTGTTATGTAAGGCAAGGCCCCTATCCAAGAGAACATGTCCTTCTCAAAAAAAAAAAAAAAAAAAAAAAAAAAAAAAAAAAAAAAAAAAAAAAAAAAAAAAAAAAAGAAAAAAAAAAAAAAAAAAAAAAAAAAAAAAAAAAAAAAAAAAAAAAA
>PVJA010040417.1:0-18519 GCA_004027025.1 Myocastor coypus | reverse complement strand
CTATGTTTTTTTTTTTTTTTCAAGGAGTTTCTGCCCTTATTTGGCTGGGTTCACTGGTGTCAAAGCCATGAATATATAATGCTAAATTCTACTTCTTTCCTCCTGATTTTCATAACTGACACAGTCATGCCTTTCTCTGAACCTCCAGAAAGGGTTGCTGGATTTCTCCTGATATACCATGTTTATTTGGCTTTGGAACTCCTGTCTGCTTCTTCTGTTCCCTTCAAGGCTATGAACATATTGGAAAAAGGATAGGTCTTTTTCTCTTTGTCTCTTCTCATAGTCCTTGCTTCACAGAAGCTTCTAACAAAAATAACACACTGGTAAATGCTTTGTAGCTAAGGAGTCAGAAACTTCTGGAAGCAATCCCCCACTTCTGTTAACCTTTAAGTCTTGATTTCCTCCTCTGTACGCACACATTTCACTGTCATGACTTTTCAGTGGACTAGCCCACGTGACTACTTGGCGCAACTGTAATACACCTGGTACACGTTCCACAATCACTCGTTACTGATGTGATTGTGCTCTTAATGAAATGTGCGGTACTCTAAGACTCCCTTTAGCAGTAATTCCACAGAGCTATTAGCCCAGAAGCAAAAGGAATGACATGTGGAGGCCTCTGGGCAAAAGTTTGTTAAATGACCCAAGTCTTACTATATTTACAGGGACATTCACCCTTCAAAATGCTGCAAGAGTCAGGAAAGAGTTTCAAGTGGGATTTGCTATTCCTGTGGCCCACATGCTGAATGCTACCAAAGCTTCCATTGCTCGAGCAGCGGTTTGTAGACGTGGAATAGCGGCAGTTTTTCATTTTCCAGAGTCCACTTACCCTTCCAAGAATCTCAATGCCTCATTGATTCATAATACAGTGCATAAAGATTTCATTTTTCCTGCCCACAGTGATACATTATGGAGGCAATCTGTTTTGCCACTGAAAAGTTTGCTTAGTAGAAAAATTCGGAGTTTTGACATTCAGGAAATTACAGTCATCTGTAAAACACGATTGATATGCCAAGGCTAACATTTTCATTGCACTTGCAGAGCCAGAATAACTATGATAAAATATGTGTTACCCCACACACATTTCTGGATCCTTTAAAGAAACATTCGTTAGCTGGAAAGACCTCCTCCCAGGGCTCCTGCATTACCACTGCAGTGCCAGAGAGCTGTTCCCCATTCGCAAGGCCAGTGCCAGCGATTGGACCAAGACCTGGCTCGAAGATCAAGGGATGCTTCACTGCATCTTTCTTCTAGTTTAATACTGGTCTAAAGACGATAGTGATTTTTTTTCTTGGTCCCAGATTAAAGGCATGAAAAGCCACCAACAAAAGCCAACGGAGTGTTGCACTCCCACTTCGGAATTTCTCATAACCCACACAAGATTCAAGTACACATTATGCACCACAAGAAGCCAAAGGTTTACAAAAGTGAAATTAGGTGGTTATCCACTTGCCTACCACTTTAAACCTGTGCTACGCGTGTGTGTGTATCCGTGCATTTGTAAGTATATGTATGTGTATGTGCATGTGTGTGACTGGGCATTGAGCCTAACCCTTCCCATGGAACCACCTCCCCAGTCCTTTCTGTTTTATTTTCAAAAAGGTTTTGGTTATGTTGCTGGATTACCCAGGCTGGGGGCAAAATTGTGACCCTCCTGTCTCAGCCTTCCAGATTGTGGTCGTTACAGGTATGCATCACCATGCCCGGTTTGTGACCTATATTTTATACCCAAGCATTTCTTTGTCTCTTTCCAGGTGTAATTTTTATTTTTTTATTTTTTTAAGAATTTTTATTTTTTTCTTGTTTCAGAACATTTGTTTGTTTATTTATTTATTTATTTATTTATTTTATTTTTATGGCTGGCTCAGCCTGCCCTGATGGCAGGGCTGGCGCAGCATGTGGTGCTGGGGATAGAACCGCGGTTCCTGCAACTGCCTAAGCTTTCCTAAGCAGGTGCTTCAGACCACTGAGCCATCCTGCTGGGCCCTCCAGGTGTAATTTTTAATGTTAGGTGATATCGTAAGCCCAAGGTTGGGGGAACCTGTCTACTTGCTCGACATCTGATCTTAGAATGATAAATCCCATGAACTTAGCAGAAGGATGTGGCCTTCCTCTAGAGCAGTGGTTCTCAAACTTTCTAATGCAGTGACCCTGCAATACAGTTCCTCATGTTGCGGTGACCCCAAGCCAAAAGAATTTTGGTAGCTACTTCAAAACTGTAATTCCAAAAAAATAACATTTTCCAATGGCTTTAGGCCACCCCTGTGTTTTGGTCATTCGACCCCCGCTGGGGTCACAACCCACAGGCTGAGAACTGCTGCTCTAGAGCTTATCGAGGGAGCTGCTCCCTCAGAGTTAGCTTTGAATTGGGTATAGGTAGTTTCCTAGGTCCTTGTGCACCAAAATCCACGCAAAGTACACATGCAAACTGTGTGAATGCACAGCCAAAGACAAGTGTCAGTGACCTTAACACTGGAAATGGTTCAGGTCAATCCCTACCAGGCCCCAGGTTTGCTTCTTCAGACTTTGGGAAGTACTTTCACATCAAACTGAGTGAGTCTGACTCAGAAAGGTACCTTTAAAGGCCTCTGTCATGGTCTGTACCTAGATGTCCTCCCAACACTCAGGTGCTCATAGGTGGGGCTTTGGGGGTGGTGATAGATTATGCAGGCTTGGTGCCCGTGTGGCCCAGCCCACTGATGAGTTCATAGATAAATGGAATGTTTGACAGTGAAGCCTGATTGGAGGATGTGGGTGACTAGGGGTCGTGACCTAGATCTGTCTCATTCCCTCCTCCCTTGGTCTCTCTCCACTTCCTGCCTGCCATACCATGAGCAATTCTACTCTACCATACCTCTCTGCCACACTGTCCCCGCCTTGAAGCCTGCCCACCTTAGACTGGAACCTCTATGGCCCATGAGCCCAAATAAAGCTGTCCTTTAAATTGTGGATGTTGGGCATTGTATTTCACCAATGAGAAACTAAGCCTCACAGAAGTCCTCGGGGTTATAATCAGTACCACATATGCACACTAATTTCTTCCTATGTGCTAAACACATTTCTAGGTGGTTAACACATGTTAATTCATTTAATTGTTTGAACTCTACTAAGAGACAGGTACTAGTATTATCATCCTTATTTTATAGACCAGCAGGTGGAGGTAGAGAGAAGTTGAGCAACTCTCCTGAAGTCACCCAGCTAGTAAGAGATACAGCTTGGATTTGTATCCCCAGCAGGGCACCTGTAGAGCCAATGCTTGTGACCTGCATTGTCTTAATGAAAGAAAAATTTTGAAGCCTTCTTTTGTCAGCAATGCTACTTAGATTTTTCTTTGAGTGTCCCATCCCTGTGGGAGGTGGGCTCTCTTGTTCTGAAGATCTCCACCAAAGATCACTTTCTTCCTATTTCCAAATAACACCCATTTCAGCTACCAAATTAGCTTTGCTCACTTTCCAGCAATGGTTCCACACAGGTGAGACAGGTAAGGCTAAGGGGTAAGGGTGGTATGGAAGGTGGAGGTCAAAGACACGGGCAAAGCTCACAGTCGTCTAAGAGTTCTTGTATGTGGCAGTCAGATGAAAAGGGGTTACTTCAGAAAGAGTTGAGTATCTCTTTGCAGTTTCCTTCTGCCCCAGACACACATGAGCATGCTCATGCATGCACACGCATGCATGCATGCACGCACACGCATGCATGCATGCACGTACATGCACGCATGCGCGCGCATGCACACACACACACACACACACACACACACACACACACACACACAGAGGCTTTAATCTGTGAACCCATATACAGGTTTCTTGAGTATCACTGTTCCCAGTGTGTGTGCCTGATTTTTGCTGACTTGGTGAGTGGTTGGGGGAAACTGACAGTGGGCAAAGGACTCATGAGAACAGAATGAGGGGATGGAGAGGTTGAAGGGGTGGAGAAGATGGAGAAGGAGAAAAGGGAGAACCAGAAAAGCACAGGAAGGGAACAAAGTAGGCTGAAAGAGAGGAGAAGAAACTGGGCATGGCATGAGAATGTATGGGGAGGCTTGGAGGAGCAGGCCAGGAAAGGCAGATGGGGAGGCCTCCCTGCTTGCCTGCTTGCCTGTGCCATCCAAACCCGCCCACAGGCACTCTGTCTCCTCTTCCTTTGTTTGCTTGGTAACTGCAGAAAAGCTGTGGTGTGGCACAGAGCCCTAACTATATGATCTCACTCTTCTCCTCTGAGTTCCATGTGGTCTTGGAAGCAGGCCCTGTTTCCCTACCTTGGGTTCTGATCTGTGCTGTGCTTTTGTTCTGTGACTAGGCTGGCTACTCTTTACAGGTTGGGATCAACCCTTAGCAGCATCACTGGGCCTCAAGGCTCTCGCCAACCATTACAGGAAATCATGTGAGCATTAGGACAGTTGACATATTAAGTCTCAAGTAATCAATAGTTGGAATCTATGAATATCAGCTTTATTAAAAAAGCAAACTAAGACCCTTGCGGATATGAGACCCAGGAGGACATGAAAGGGAAGATTGAAGCAAGCACCCAAGACACCTTCTTGGCCACACGACTGCCCCAAAGCTGAGGTACTGGCTAAAGGAACACAGCCCTGCTATGTGGTCCTTTCTATGTAAGTACTGATCTGCATTCACACAGTCTATATGGACTCAACTGTCAGAAGTAGTCCTTGGGGCCTGGCGGGATGGCTCAGTGGTCTAAAGCGCCTGCATCGGAAGGCTTGGGCGGCTTCAGTGACCGCGGTTCGATCCCCAGAACCACATGCTGCGCCAGCCCTACCCTCGGGGCGGGCTGAGCTAGCCATAAAAATGAGTGAATAAACAAACAAAGGTTCTGAAACAAGAAAAAAATAAATAAAATAAAATAAATAAAAGAAGTAGTCCTTAAGTATCATGAGGCCTGAATAAGAAGGCCTTTAGAAGTTACCTCAAATTCTTTGTAGAAGTAAATAGGATTTCAAAAAACGTGGGATGAAAATACAAAGCATTTTCCCTTGTTTATCTCCAAGATGTCTTATACATCTATTTAGAGGGCTTTATTGCTCTGTGAGTCACGCATTTGAACTATAGTCAATCTTGAAATCTAGACTCTATGAAAATCTATTGTGAGCAAATTTCAGAGGCGCTTGCAGCCACATGATACCTGTGTGCCCTCCTGTCTGGCTCCTGATACCACCCAGGACATGGAGGGAGAGGACCTGGGACTTAGGAGCAGTAGGTCTATTCACTCTTCTTTCAGGGGGAGGTGCTAGGGGTGTTTGCAGGTAAGACTTTGATCATTTCTGGGTATTGTTGAGAGTAAGACTGAAGGGCATTCAGAACTGCTATGCACAAGCAGAAGACCAAAGTGCTCTGGCTCCACCTAATTCAGTTCTGACTAGGCCCATCTTTCTTTTGTAGTCCTCAGTCCTCAGGACCTCAAGCAAGCAAGACCTTGGAAGGCTCTGCAGGCACAAGCCAGAGAGCAGTTCAGACACATCTCTCCCAGTAGCTTCCCAGCCTTTCTTTCCATCCTAGCCCCCTCCACAAAGTTCTCTGGCTGTACGGATTCCATCCTTTTCTGACTTACCAATTTTCTTCCTTTCTGTCCCCAGACAGTTTCTCTCACACCCCCCATTGTTCTGTTTTTCTTATCACCAGGATGATCGATGACCCAATAAGCATTTACATTTACAAAGCAATTGCATTTACATAAGATAGCTCTTATCTACAGCCTAGAGAGGCACAACCGTAATACATATATAATAGAGAGGGAGCCTATTCATCACCCACATTTACAGTGCCTTCAACAAACAGCATAGACTGTTCTAGGAATTTGCTATATGAGGGGAGAGAGCTCTGTAAAATTCATCATTAAAGGTAATCAATGAGTTCCAGCTAATGTGCTCTGCACCCCGAGGTAAAAATACACCAAAAGTACAGGGAAAACATATTTACTCCTTAAAGTTTGCTGAATTTAATTTGAGCTTCCATCGATTTCATTTAATACAAAGATTATATAATCAGGAAGTTCGTCGCAATTGGAAATACTAACGCTAGTCTTCACCCATCAGGGCATTTGGTAATATCTAGTAATGGCAGGAGATTCTCATTTAATTGAATTGGAAATGCAACATATATTAGCTTACAGAAACTTAATCAGTGTGATCGAATTAAAAGAGGCCACTCTGACATACAGTCCTGATTAAGGTGCTTGCAAACACTCCACAATTATCAGAGATTTGTAGTGTTAATGATTTAAACTCAGGTTTCTGCTCTGGGGATTTACACTTAGATTTTTTTTTTTTTTTACTTAGACAATTAGAAAACTCCATCCTTTATTTTGAAAAATGTTACAACAGTATTATTGACATTAATTCTCCAAGAATGCAGAATAGTACATAGCATGTGCTGGGTCTTTTTTTTTTTCCTTTTTTTTTTTCATTTAGCAGCCAATGCCTTCTCTTTGGGATGAGGATCATTAATCTGAAAGCCTTAGCTCCTGGGAGTGGTAATGAAGTTTGGCAAAAGAAAAGCGATGGTTCCTAAATGTATAAGGGAAGAACTCCACTTTTCTCCTTTCAGGAAAGCAGCTGTAAGTTTCACTGAAAGGTATTTGCTTATGGCCCTATTCAAAACACACTTTGCCTGAACTGGCCTGCTGTCCTGGGTGGGAGACTACAGAATTAGGCCATTTCTTTGAGATGTGTTCTTAACAGAACATTATCTACCAAGATAAACACTATCTTGGGAGGCCTGAATTACTTTTTCCCCCTTTAAAACACACTTTCCCAGCCCACTACCCTTAAAATGCAACAGTATTAAATTGCCTGTAAAAGAGTTCTGTTTGCAGTTCTATTATTCATATGGACAGCAGTGATGGGCAGTTGTCTAGCTATTTGTACCTAACTAAGCAAATTCAGTCCTCACTGAGCAGCAGAGCAAACTGATTGAGAGAAGACAAGGGACTTTCTCAAGGTGGCAGAGATAGGTATGGTCAGGTCTAGGCACAGATATCCAGTGTCTGACTCTTGGGCTTTCTGCCCCCCACCACTGATACTTGTGTCCATCTTGGTTAAGATGAATTTCAAGTTTTTCAAATCTCCACACTATTGGATAAAGCATTTCATTAATGAAAAGATTATTGGGGCTGGCAAGATGGCTCAGCTGTCTAAACCACCTACTTCAGAAAGCTTATGCAACCTCAGGGAACAAGGTTCCATCCCCAGCACCACCTGCTGCGCCTACCTTACCTCCAGGGCAGGCTGACGCAGCCATTAAAAAAGAAAAAGAGAAGAAAAGACTATCATGGCTGAACAAGAGTGGAACTGCACACTGAGGTGGAGAGGGACATCCAACATGTCCTACACTGCTGGCTACAGTTAGACAGCACAGGGAAAGGGCTTCTACCATCCATCAAAAGTATTATCAGGAAAGTTAGGGAAGCACAGCAGAATGTTAGTTACCAGGGCAGGAGCAAAAAGGGCAGTGATTAAAGGATGCAAAGTCTCAGGTATGCAAAATAAGGACATTCTTAAGCATATTGCCTCTATACCTAAGCACACTGCATTATGTATTTAACATTTGTGAGGAGGCTGGATCTTAGATTAAGGGTTCTTACCAAAATAGTAATAAAACAAAACAGTAAAGGGGCAGGAGGAAACCTCAGGGCATGATACATATTTTTATGGCCTCCATGACAAGGATGGTCTCACAGATATATACTTCTCCCCAAATTCACAGAGATGTATACTACATTGAATTGTTTAGAAAGTATTCTCAGGCAGGATTTCTCAGACAATGGTTTGGAAAGGTGGGGTGGAAAGGTAGATCCCACCCAAAGGGTAATCTGGGAGCCGCTGCTGGGCATGATCAGGAGGCTCAGAGGAATGCACTGCACCCCACGGTGGGTTCAGTGCCAGACGGTCAACACAGTAGTCTTTGTGTAAAATAATCCCAAGGATCTTTGAAGCAGAAGAAGGATGTATTTATTTACTTATTTATTTATTTATTTACATACTTATCTATTTATTTTTTAAATGAGGCGAAGCCACTTAAACCTTTTTGCATAGTGAATTAGAATGGCTCCATTTCTGCCCTCCTGGTAACATGAAGCAAAAACTCAGGTGGTCTTTCCCCAGATGTGTCGAAGCTGCTCTACTCTGTTCACTACAAGTGCTCAGCAGATGTATGTCTTGTACCAGTGCATATGCCAAGAGCACACTGAGTACTCCATACACTGTGTGGAACACAAAAGAAATTACACTCTTTATAAAGGAGCCACAGCCATAACTCAACTACAAAATAAGCAAACAGAGGAAACATTGAGGACAAAAAGTGTCATTATTTCTAGAATTTTGTGTTTCATGATATCTACAGTTTTCCTGGCTTCATCTTTGATGGATTATCCATATACAGCACAACACATTGTGTATTGTAGTTACTTATATACAAGAGAATCTTCTCCTCTAGAAAATCAGATGCTTAAGAGCATGACTGACTGTGTACTTGGGCCTCATCATCTCTACCCCCTCCTTCCTTACTTCCTTTTCCACTGCTCTAAGACCCACCCATTGCCCAGCTAGTATCCAGAACTGTGTCTATCACATATTAAGAGCACAATAAATATGTCCTGACTGAATGCATAAACAACTGAGCAGCACTTCTTACTGCCTGATTAAATACCAAATGGATACTGTTCTGAGGACAGAGGGTTGTGGGGAGGCTGGACCAGGCAAGCTATGATGCTGCAAGACATATTAATCACTTAGATATATGAGTAATAACAGTGAGTCCAATTAGTAAGCACCAGGACTTACCAGAGGTTTATGTAAGCTATCTCACTGGACCTTCATTTTAGCACATAACAATTAGGCATTGCAACTGACAAAATTCTAGGAGAGCTTTGTGGTGCGTGTCTGTAATCCCAGAACTTTGGAGGCTAAGGGAGGAGAATCCTTGCCATTTGGATGCCAGCCTGGGGTAGCTATATAGTGAGTTAAGGGTGAGCTTGAACTACATAACAAGACATTGTACTTTAAAAAAATAAATCACACAAAACAACCCCAAAAAAGCTAGAATAGAGGATATTTAAAATCTCTCCCCCCCAAAAAAGGTAAATGCCACTAACGTAATACTTATGTGTATAAAATATTGCATGGTATATTACTAATACATATGGTAATGTTTTATGTTATTTTTACATTTCCAGTTAAGTTTGAAGATATTAATTTCTGGTGAAGGGAGGTCAAACTATTATCCTCAGTTTACAGATGAGGACATGAACTACAAAGAAGTAATACCTTTGAGGTGCTGGAGCTGAGAATCAAATTTATGCCTGCTGAATTCAACATACTGAGATGTTTCCATTGAGCTAGGATCTGTACAGGGTCGTTTCTGAAGGACAAAGGCCATTAAAGGTGCCAGAGTACTCAGGAAGTTGCATGTGGTAGGCCAGGTGGAGAGTAGCAGAAGTACAGGGACAACTGGACCTATAAAAATCACACTCTATAGTTGGTGAGAAGGTTGCAACTATCTGTGAACATACATGATATAAAGCTCTGAGGAGAGAGTTAAAATTAGAATGAAATTATACTTGGGATTTTGTAAAATACCTACAATGAAGAAATACTGCAAGAAACCAGCAGCCCTCTAAAGGTGTCCAAGTGAACAATGCCGACTTGGGCCTAAACATCCACCTGACTATTTTTCAGGAGAGGGTGGTTTAAGCAATAAAATAATCCTCTCTTCACCCTAATGCTCTTTTCTTCCCCTACAGGTTTCATTATAGCCGAGCACAGAGGCCAGTTGAAGGCAATGGAGCGGAAATAATGTTCATTTAGCCTTGAGAGCAGCAGCCAGTTGGGGAGCATTCATCAAAACCTGTGGCATTGTTTCCCTCCAAGTGGTTCAAGTTCAGCCTGGGTGTAGGCTGTCATCTTAGGGAGCAGTCACATGGCAGTCTGGGCCTTCTTGTTCAGAACAATCTGGACATGTGAAGGAAGCATTTCTGTTATTTCTTCCTCCTTCTTTAGGAGCTTGCAGCAGTGAGAAAAGGGACTGCAAAGCAGTCAAATAGCCTGACCTGTTCTACTGGCTCTGAGGAGCTGGGGCTTGGTGGACGTGGGCTGTTTCTCCATGCTCTGCTGCAAATGGCCTGGAGAAAGGACCTCCATAAATTGCCCAGGCTGACCTTGAAATCATGATCCTCCTACCTCAGCATGTGGAGTTCTGGGGTTATAGGTAAAAGTGCCACTCCATGATCAATTCTAACCTTTTTCTAAAAATTGTAACCTTTAAAAATTTTTTAAAAATTTTTTTATGTATTTGATACAAAATTTCACCACACAGCTCATACTGATAGTGATCCTGCTGTTTTTGAGTCTCCCCAGTGTTGACATTACAGGCTTGCGCCACCACACCCAGACTCGGTGGCCCATCAGTGTGCACAGTAGTATGGGTGGTACATACCAGAGATCAAACCCAGGTCCCTGCACTTGCCGAGTAGGCTGTTAGTTAGCTGAGCTATCTCACCAGCTTCTTGAGCAAAATTTTTAATTCCTGGGGCTTCAACCAAGAACTTTTAAACTGAGATACAACCTTAGCCTTTTTATTTACTTTTTAATTCTGAGTGAGAAAATCTTGCTAAATCATTAAGCTGCCCAGGTTGAGCTTGAGTTTGCAATCTTCCTGCCTCAGCTTCCTAGAGTACTGGATTGCAGGTATGTGCCATAATGCCCAGCTAGCGTGTAGCTTCTTTCTTTTGTCTTTTCCCATAATTTAGAAAACAAAACTGGAATGCATAGGGGTAAAGATGACCAGCAAGCGCAAGTTCCCTACCATTAAGCATTTGCTGACTGGGGAGAGCTGTGGCATTCACTTTTGTTTAGATATTCCTACTGCGTAGCACAAAATGCTCTGTGGACAGTTGGGAATGAATAATAACACTGCCTTCCCTATTACAAACAGAAAAAATAAACAGCCATTCATGATAGTATAATAGTGAACATTTATTCCTTCTTTGTCACCAAGTAGAGGAGAGAGACCCAGGTAATGAGTTAAGGAAAGCCCACAGCTTCCAGACTTGATGTATTCTCAAGGACAAAATAAGGGAAGTGTCATTTAGTCCCTAAATTATAGCAGCTCAAGGAGAGCCACTGAGAAGTGAGTGTTTGGCAATTGGGAAAAGACGTGCAAGTCTGTGGGGACCACTGCAAACCTGGCCTGAAGATAGCAAGAAGATAGTCTCCTGAAGAAGGGCATGAGCCTGCCAATTTAAGTGGAGAGACACTTTCACCAAAGTTCCTGAAAGTCACCAGAGAGGATATACCTGTGACGAGTTACAGTCTGGAAGGTCTTTAGGGAGATGACATTGCCTGTTTTTACACTTTCCTGGTGATGCCAGGAGGAGTGACAAAAGACTGCCCGTGTTGCACCTAAGGAGGGAAACAATCCTGGGATGGTGACACGGGTGGACAATGACAGTACACTACTTTCTGAAGAGGACCAGAAATGAAACAGGTGCCATGGTGCCCACTGTGAAGGCACCACGTAGGCAGGTTATCCTGGAAGGGTCCTGGAATGAGGAGATGGGAGTTGATAGGAAAGTGCTGCGTGGAGGGCAGCTCAGTCAAGCTGGTGGGACACAAATCACTGCAGTGGCCACAGTGAGGGAGGAAGAGGGACAGTTTGGAGCAGCCACCTGAAAGCAAGCCCAGCACTGCCAGTCCTGACATCTGTGATCATCTTTGATGCTGAAAACCACATTGCTTTTCACTCCAAGGCTGGAAGAATCACTGCCTGGGCTACACTCCACAACCTAGCCAGGCTAGTGGCCAATGCCTACTGAGCACACCTAGACTCCTAAGTCCAAGAAAAACTTCCAGGTGTGCTATGTACCAGTGCCATGATTGAATGCCTTGAATCAGTGCCCCAAAGTAGTTTTCGGGGCTGAAGTGATAATACATGTATTTAAAGCACTTTGAACAAGGCCTGTGGCATAGGACGTGCTCAATAAATGTTACTTATTATTTAGAACATCTGGCTCCTTGTTATATGAGACAGTCTTTACGACCTTTGTTGTAAATAGATTTTACAAATTCTCTTCTGTGCTTGCATAGTAAAGTGAAACATGTTATGGGGGTATGGAGGAAAGGGTGTTTCATTTAAATGGCTCTAACTTCATAGTGGCCTGTGCTTGGACCCTACAGAACTGGAAAAATAACAGAACTGACATTTAAACAGGAACTGGTTTCAGTCATGGTTGTGCCATTTACTATCTATGTGGCTTTGGGAAAAATGCAAAATTTCTTTAAGGCTTAGTATTTTCATCTGTAAGGTATAGACAAAATCTCTGCTTTCAGCACCGCTGGGAAAATGAAATGAGATCAAGCATGAGAAGGCTGTTTGCAGACTATCAAATACTACAGAAAGCAATGACATTTTTTCTTATCAAAACTTTCAGGCTTAGCCTGACTTGCCTCCGTTCCCCCTCCCACTGCCAATTCACTATGTGCTTTGCACTGATGCCTATCCATATATTAGGTCTTCCAGGTACACAAGGCTGAGCAATTGATCATTTTTATTAAATGGTCTGTCACTTGAAGCAAGCAGTTTGCTCAGGTGTCCCCTTCTTCTTCACTCAACCCCACTTAAGTGACCCAAAGCACCAGCTCGAGGGACATGATATAAATATGTCCTTCAAGTATCATCATCCCATCTTCTCCATGTGCAACCTTTCCAAGGATGCTAGGAACTTGTGCAGTGGTGATTTGTGCTTCAAATGAGTGTGACATCGTAATTATCCAGGACGAATGCTACTTCAAGCAAGCACTAACAGATGGTGGCCTGCTTGTATAGCATTGCCAGCATTTTCTAGGCAAAATTTATAGTTTACTCATCAGTGAGCTGAATCCTACCTCATTTTTCTTTTTTGTTTAAACTCTGACAAGCAATCATCCTGAAAACCCAAAGCACCTTTTTTAATGAAGTTGTAGTCGCTGACCATCAGTGCTGTATCATTTCTCCTGCCTCCCTGCCTCCCCAACTCCCGGTCCACTTGTATACAACACTTGTAATAGTAGAAGTATCAGAGCCAGATGATGGTGGTAGAGTATCAGGCAGGAACAGGCTCATTTTCAAGTTGAAATACTAAGAGAATTGAGGCTTCACCAGGCCTTATAGCTCCAGCAAAGCCTTCTACCCACTCAAGAATATTCTCTCTCAATCATTGGTCAGCAGGATCAATCTTCTAGTCACTTGTGTGTCTTTAGATCTAACACAGTCCCTAAGCATAAAGGCTGTCTCCTGCCAGGATGGATGCACTTAAACTTGCAGGTCAAACCTAGATACAGTCCCTGGCTCTAATGCCAATGAACTATATGAATTGTAAAATTCTACATTGTCTCAGAGTCCTCTTTAATGCAAAGGGTTAGTAACATTTACACCACAGGCTTATCATAATGGCTGAACAAGGTGATAATATGATAGATCTCTTGCACAGTTCTGACACATAGAGAGCACTCAGTATATTACAATCAGTGGAAACATTGTAGGTTTGCTATGAGTAAGGTACTCTTAATTATTTCACGTATATAACTCAGGGAAACAAAGCCTTTCTTCAAATGTCACCTTTTAGTTTCCTTAGGCACTTAAAATGTACAAATTTCTTGCCCCTTTACTTTTTCTACATATTCTCTGCTTTTCCACCATTATGACTTATTCTTCTTAAAAGTACTGCTTCTTGTCTTTATTTGTTGAATGATCAAACTCCTCCTCTAAAATGGCCTCATGGGCAAGGAATGTTGTCAGTGGTTTCATTCTCTGTTGTATTATCAGAGCTTAGAATGGTACCTGGAATTTCATATTTATTCAGTAAATTTTCTGAATGAATGAAGAATTTAATCCTCAGGAAGACCCTATATAGTAGGGTTCACATCTTCTTTTGACAAGTGAACAAACACACAGGGAGATGAAGTATCCTGGCCAGGACAGTGCTAGAATCTTAAGCAGCAATTTCAGTATTTGCCATCTTAACCATTATACTACGGGCAGAAGAGGGGAGGGAGGGAACAGTATGGAGAGAATGAGAAGAATGTATGTGACATTTTGAGGCGTACTGATATTTATTTATTTATTTATTTATTTATTTATTTATTTATTGACTGCTTTATTTGTCTTTTTTTTTTTTGTCTTTTTAGACAGGGTCTTGCTATGCAGTTCAGGCTGGCCTTGAGCTCACTTTTGTAGCCAAGCTGGTCTTGAACTTGCATCGAACTTCCTGCCTCAGCCTCCCAAGTGCTGGGATTTTACAGGCGTGCGCCACAACGCCCGGCGTGACTGGTGTTTTTAATAGGCTGTTCATTCCAAAAAGCATTACAGAAGATGAAAGGACAAAAACCTGATAACTGACTTTGAATTCAGACATTTGATCTTGAGCAGGCCCTAAATGGATCCTGTTTCCTGTAACCAGCCATGATGGTTATGCTGATGATATCACAGTAGAGCACTGTGACCTAGATCTTCTCAGTTGGCAAAGTGTGATGAAAAGAAGAGAACTACCATGCCTTTCTTAGATAAGTCATGTTACCTGAAAGGACAGTTGTCAAAGTAGGGCCTGAAACCCTGAACAGCAGTCCATTTGCCTCCCATCAGGGTCCACAGTTTTGGGGTAGTAGTGCTGCTGTGAGGTCAAGAGTTTACCCACACTGTGCACTGCTACAAACAATTAAATATCACACCCCATTATTACTGTTCCTAATTGTATTGATTTATTGATTAACTCATTGGTTGATTTTTTGCTTTGCCTCTGCCTCCTTGTGAATAGGATTTACTTTTTCATAATGAAATCTTGATATTGAACTTTATGAATTTAGCTTTGGCTTTGTGACCCAATGACTTATTCCCAAAGTAACATCTTTGGAGGATACATCCACCGTTGAATAACCATTCTGTTTTTATTTTTGTTTGTTTATCTATTTTTTTGAAGCAAGGTCTCCTGAATGCTGGGATTAAAGATATGTGCCACCACACCCTTCTCCATTGTTTTATTGTATTTTTTATGTATATGGTACAGGGTTTCACTACACAGCTTTGATTCCTAGTGATTCTCCTGTTTCAGCTTCCCCAGAATTGGGATTATAGGTGTGTACTGCCACACCCAGTCTTGTTGGCCAGCTCTGAGTGCACAGGGCATGGTCAGCACAGCATGTGATACAGTGGATAGAACCTGGGTTTTTATGCTTACCTAGGCAGGCACTTATACCACTGAGCTACCCCTATGGCCCCTTGCTCCATTTTTATATGTGTCTCTTAATAAAGGTTAGTGATAGAAGATAAATTGCACACCAGAAAACTCAGTCACCCAACACTGTACTAGAAGCTCCAGCCAGTGCAGTAAGAAAAATAAGATATCCGTGTTAGAAAGGAAGAATACAACTTTTTCATTCATAGATGACGTAAGTCTCTGTATAGACTATCTAGTGGAATTGAGTGAAGAAAATTCTTTCACTATCGAGTGAGTGTAGCAACTTTTCAAGCTATGGGATTAATATACAAAAATCAATCATACTTCTACATGCTAAAAATGGTCACTCAGAAATTTACAAAACAACACTCCTTGTAAGAGGAGCAGGATATGAAATACTTGGGTTTGGAGGTATAAAATTGTGACAGAGTTCATGCTTATCACGCATCAGGCTTTCGACTCAAGCCCCAGGGCCAAACTAATGAAATACTCATCTGGCAAATGATAGGAAAGTTGTGCGCCCTGAAAGCTACAAAATAATAATGAAATGAAGCAGACCTAAATGAATAGATAGATGCATGAGTCTATGAGGGCCCAGAGTCCTTAAGATGTCAGTTAATCTGAAATACAGAGTCAACACTATCCTTGGCAAAATCTTAGAAAGCTTTTTTTTTTGTATAAATTTATAATCTGATTCTAAAATGAGTATGAAAATAAAACATACCTATAATATTGGAAATAACTGCTACAAGTAAAAGTAAGTGGCAGGGTTCACATCATCTGATTTCAAGGCTTGTTATAAAGCAGTAAGCAACACTGACATATGGATAATATGTCAATCAATGGAATATAATCGAGAAACTAGAAACATATCTAAATATATACAACTGAGTTCTCAGTAATGGTACAAAGGTAGTTCAATGGGGAAGGATGATCTCAAGAAATGCTGGCACAACTGGGCATCCCTGTATACACCCAAAGAAAGCTTTGATCTTTCCCTGTATCATATACCAAAGCTAAAACCATCAAATTTCTAGACGAAAACGTGGAATGAAACCTTCGCCATTTGGGATCAGGTATTTCTTTGATTTGAAAGTATAGACACAACCCAGAGAAGAAAAATACTGATCAAACCTCACAGTGAAAATTTCCATTCTATTTAAATAATTTCATACCCCATAATTTTGGTCGGTGCTGGATTTATAATATTTAGATGGGATGTTCTTTTCTTTTCCTTTGATTCCACTGTCTCTTAAGCATGGTAAAGCTCAGAGGACTATGCTTAATTGGTTAGTTGTCTGAAAGCCATTATCTGACCTAGAAGCTTCTGGTGACACCCATCCTCACTCAGCCTTTGTGATTCTCTTAACTCCCAAAGAGCTGGATTGGGAGCTAAAACTGTGAAAGTGAAAACAGAGATAGAGAATTGATAAATGAACAGACAGGCACGAGAAAGCATGAAAGGAGAGACAAAAGCAATATTTTTAATTGGAGAAAAGCTGAAGAAGTGTCCTGTTTATCATCACTCTTCCTTGCTTTCTTCACTGGGACAGAAAGGTGTGGAGTTCCAGACAGCACTTGGAAGCCAGAATAATTCTGAGGTGTGACAGAGCACTGCAAATGAGAATTCTAAGCCACATACGTCACATAGGGAGGAAACGGAGTTGCTGAGAAGCCCTGTTCTTGAGGGCAGTAGCACGGACCTTCATGCTTTTGTGTGACAAGAGGAGAGAAAACTAGCTCCCGAGTTCCCTAGTACTGAACCTGTAGCTATTCCTCCCCTTTTTAGCTAAGTTACTAAGTTGCCTATGATTCACTCCAACTCCCAAAGCTTCTGCCTCAGAGTTCCAGAGTAGTAGGATTGCAGGCATGTCCTCCCATGGTCAGTCAGAACATGCTTCTTAGCTAGGGTACAGAAACATGACCAGCAGTTAGGATACATGTGAACTTGCCATGAAAGTTCCTGGTTGTGCCATTCATTGCTGATTTTATCCAACCTGTGAGCATTATTTAGGTAGTTCCATTAGTGAGGTTTCTGCTTCCCTACTTCAGGAGTTGCCAAAGCAGATATCGAGGCAAGCTGAGCCAACTAGAGCTCATTAGAATCATACTGGCCAGGTCATACTGTCCCCAGCTGCAATATGCTGGCAACTGAAGCAAGCATAATCACTAGTTGACATTTAGTGAGCACTTGCCATGTGCCAGGCACTAAGAAAGTCTTACTTGGATTATGAGAGTTAATCTTTACAACTGTCCAATGAAGCAGGTATAAAGTTAGTAAGTGGTAGAGCCAGGATTCTAATCCAGGTCTATGTGACTCCAAAGTCAATGTCTTTTCAAATGCACACAAGCCTGCATGATTAATTTATTTAAAGAGGTCTGTGAATACCGAGTGCTGCAGCTGCTTAGTGTAAGGTTAAACATCAAAGTATGTAGTGCCTGTTATTTATCTCTGGTTATTAAAGTCTATTTCAAATAGCTTAGGCTACATCCCTGCCTTATTAATGAATACATTTCCTGGTATACATCTCCCTTCTTGTTGTTGGGACCAAAGGCCTTGCACTCTCTAGATGGGGAATACTGAAAGAAAAGGTACTCAGGTTACAAGTATACTCATTCTCAGCACACTCTACTAAAAGCTGCTTTTAGGAATACACTCTGACATTGCTTTATGCTTTTGTCATCTTCTGAATAGGAGCAATTTCCAAAAGGAGGAGAGAAAATAAGCAATTTAATATTTTGGTTTGTCACAGGCTTTCATATTAGACTTAGTCTAATAGAAAACTAGGAGTGCTATTGATACTGTCATTACAGTAAACTGAAGTAATTATGTGAAAGGTTGAATATGTCACCATTTGATTGTTATGACTACAGAGTATGCAACCATTTTGAAATGAATAAAAACACACACATGCACACACACATGCACACACACACATGCATGCACACACGCACGTGCGCACACACACACACACACACACACACACACTCTACACATTTGGAGTTGAGAAGCAGTCATAGCTTACTGGCTCAGAAGAAATACATGGCTTTTAATTAGACAAAATGATGATCACTATATAATATGCAGGATTCTTGACTCCTGCAATGAACATACAAACAGCTGAATCAGACATAAAACTTTTCCATGCTGTGTCCTCACAAAGCAAGGAGCGCTACCTCTTTTTTACAACAGGTAAAGTTATCATTTGATTCCTGTCAACCAAAACATAGGAGTGTTATACATTTTCTTTATTTTTGAGGCGTGTGCTCCTCTCAAGGCTCATCTGGAGACTGCTG
>PVJA010040416.1:0-18490 GCA_004027025.1 Myocastor coypus | reverse complement strand
TAAATAAAAAAAAAATAATAATAAAAGTTTTAAACAGCTGACAGTTATGTTCTTCAGAAAACACGGTTAGACCAACTCATTGATGGTGGCTTCAAGCTTTTCCTTATCAGCGCCAGAAAACTCACTCACCTTCTTCCCATTTTTTAAAAATTGGAAGGTTGGCAGGCACTTGACTTCACAATATGCCACAACATCCTGATACTCATCCACATCTACTTCAAGGAACACCATGTTGGAATATTTTTCACACAGGGAACTGAAATAAAGGCTTGATCATTTTGCAAGGCCTATACCACATGGCTGAGAAATCAACTACTACAAGTCTGTCTCCTGTAGCATTCAAGGCTTCCTGAAAGGCATCTTTGCTTTCAATCTGCTTCACCATGCTGGCTGCAGGGGGCCTGACGAGTTGCCGAAGCAAATGACGGAAGCAGATGGATGGCACGGGACGTAGCTCCTGGTTCACATTTCTGTGCACGTCCATCCATGCTTTCCTAGATCTTTTTTCTCCTCCCCTTTTCCTCTTTTTGTTTCTACTGGAATTAGCCAGTTCTCCCCACCCAATGTGACTATGCAGCTCTGCTGCTCTGGACTTTGGAGGTGAAGGGTCCTGGAGGTAGAGGGTCCCAGAGCTCTGCCTTTCTAACAAGTTCTTCAGCTGGTTCTGATGCCAATGCAGTGGGAGACTTCTGTTTCCAAGGCCTACTTGGAAGGCTGTCTCCTGCTCCTACTATGGCTTCTCCTGGTGGCTTGCAGGCTCCACACTTTGCACTCTAGAATGCCTCAGGAAGACTGGGCTTAGGTCAGCGGTTCTCAGCTGTTTGGAGTTGAACAACCAAAACACAGGGGTCGCCTAAAGCCATCAGAAAATACATATTTCCAATGGCTTTAGCCACTGAGAAGTTGTGCTACCATCTGCAGCAGCGCTATTCAGCTGGAACGCACACTGTTTGGGGTCACCTGAACATGAGGAACTGTATTGCGGGGTTATGGCATTAGAAAGGTTGAGAACCACTGGCTTAGGCTATAAGGATTTCTTGCGGTTGGGTAGGGCTACAAAATTCCAGCTTTTGATCTCATCCTTCTATGAATAGACTGTTTCTGCTTAGACTAAAGGGAAATTATCAAAACAAGCTTAAAAATTACTTTCCAATTGTAACTTAGTCTGGAACTAATAAATGAAGTGAACTCAACATTAGTAATAATTGTATGTTTGGAGCCTTAGTTTTAAGAAAATTCCTAAATAACAAATGCCCTAGAGCCAAGTATGGTGGCACAAGCCTATAATCCCAGCACTTAGGAGGCTGAGCCAGGACTGCCACAAATTCAAGCCCAGTCTGAACTCAAGTGAAACTTTGTCTCAAAAAACCAAAACCAAAACCAAGCCAAAAACCACCTATGATGTGCTGTGATAATGTTGGACATCTAAGTGCAAAGGGTAGTTGAGGCACTTTACAGAGCCCACTGAAAGTGCCACCTCACTCCTCTCCAGTAGTCTAATTCCTGTGTCCTGACACTTGATAAAACTACACACACACACACACACACACACACACACACACACACCCCTTTCTGAAGTAAAGTTTAGAAGAAAACAACAATCAAAATCATCAAAATTTTCGTTTTCCTCATAACAAAAGAAGAACTGGACTGAAAAGGGATGACAAATAAACTAACAGATACGCCCAACTCAAAATTGCCACTTAATTCAAGAGTTCACATGATCAAGGGAGAAAAATAAAAAAAATTAAAAACACATTAAAAGATAATCTTAATTTTTTAAATTAAAAAAAATCTTTATTTATTTGGTATGGGTCCACACTATGCAGCTCAGACTCATAGTGATCCTCCTGTCTCAGCCTCCCTAGCCGTGGAACTATAGGTGTGAGCCTTCATGCCTAGTTTTGGCGGCTGGCTTGGCATGCCCAGGTTCCAGGGCAGAATGGCATGCAGTACCAGGGATTGAACCCAGGTCCTTACATTTGCCAGGCAGATGCTTAGACTGTCAACCTCTCTCCTTGGCCTGATAATCTTAATCTGAAGTGAAAATTTTGGAGAAATTAAGGACTTTGGGGAAAAATACAGAAATACTTCACTTATTTAGAAGTGATGTATATTTAATATTCTCAATGATCTATAACATGATCAAGAACTCAAAACTCCAAGAAAATGAAAAATACCCCAAATTAGAATGAAACTAGCCCCCTCCAACTACTCAGTCTGTCCCTTACAACATTTGATACATTTCTAGCAATGGTGGCCCCACAGATTAAAAACCATTATACCATAGGGACACAGGAGCCACTCAAGGTAAAAAGACATAAACAAATATAAGTAATTCTCCTTTGAGCTTTCTTTTCTTGTGGTACCAGGGATTGAACTCAGGACCTTACCCTTGCCAGGCAAGCACTTAGTCTACTGAGCTATCTCCCTGGCTCCTTAAAATTTTAGGGCTTTTTTTAGTAATGCTCCTTTGAGACAAAACAAATTATTACATAATTTAAACTTTTTGCCCAGCAAAAAAGTATACAATGCACTACACTATCTCCAGAGACATCAGTGCATGACTGTACATATATGAAAAATGAGAAATTATGATCATGTGCCTTAAGACAGAAAAACACATTTTCAGGTATCTATTACCCTTTTTTTCTTTTTAGGAACATAACATCAAAACTTAAGGCATATATTTGTTAGCTGAAAATCAGCAAGATGTAGAATACTCCGTCTCTTCCCAGTGCCACGTAAGATTGCCAGTAGAAGGGAAACCAGAGGCTGGTCATATGTCCGAGTGTGAACCACATGATTTTCCAGATAAATTTATAAAGATTGACATAAAAAAGTCAATCTCTGTTCCCCAGGGACTCTTCTCTATAAAGACTTTTCTGTGCTACCATACTATAATGGGGCAAAAGCCAGGCGTGGTGGTGCATGCCTATAATCCCAGCACCTAGGAGGCTGAGACAGGAGGATCAGTGCAAGTTCGAGACCAGCCTAGGCTACAAAAGTGAGCTCAAGGCCAGCCTGAACCGCATAGTGAGACCTTGTCTCAAAAAGACAATATATATAAGACAATATAAAAAGACAATATATATATTTATATATATATAAAATAAAATGGGGCAAGTACATATATTATCTAGAATGCTCATCAGCTATTCAGTAAGAGCACTCCTTGTCACCTGGTAAAAGTGTAAGTGGAAAGAATGCAAATAATGGAATGATAATGAATAGAACAACAAGAAACTAAAGAAATAAGAGCCATAGCTAGTTGAAAGATGATAGAAGCTTGTACTAATGACAGCAGCTGAGGTGACTAGAAGTACTTAAAAAACCATTTGATTTACATACACTCAATCTTAACTTGTTCTTGTTTTTCCTGTTGTGCAAGGCGAGCTGCAACTTCTTCAGGTGGTCGTTCCCTTATAGAAGATGAGGATGCTTCCTCTTGCAGCAAAAGTAAATAAGAGGAAATCAAATTTCAACAAAGTATTTTAACAGTGAATAGGGATATAAACCAGTTACATCAACACAGGGCATTCTGGTGTTCAAGACTCTAAAACCACATCATCACTCATAATGATTCCAAAATGAAGGAATAAAGGATCTGCTGTTAAAACTCTTTGAAAAGATTTTCTCAGACTTACACATTTCATAAATTTCCTAAGCAAATCTGAAGCTTTATAACCAGTATAAATGTATATGTACTAGTGCCCAGCAATTATCTACACCAGTGATGGCGAACCTTATAGAAGTTTCAATGATACACAGAGCCCACTATGGCACACATGTAACAGGTGCACCATTACTGCCCTAGGCGTTAACTAGTGTTGATGAGCATACCATCAATAATGTAACAAGTGTAAATACAGTAATTCAACTACCTGAAGTTACAGGTGTGGGTTTTCCTCCAATTTCAGGGCGATCAGCTTTTACAGACTCCTCATGCTGAACCACCGGGGCTGGGACCGAAAGTGTATCACCTGCTGCAGAAATAATTTGGGCTGCCTCTGTGGGTGCTATAAATATATGTTACTCATGGTGTGTATGTACTTTCCTGGTTTAATGCAAACACAAGAATCTACTACTACTCTCCACTTCACACCTGACTATTTCAAAACCAAATACATCTACTGTTACACGTTTGAGGGCCACACAAACAGGGACAATTGTCTACTGCATTGCAGAAACATAAAACAATGTCTGGGAAAGCACAAGCAAAGTAAGTGTTATCAGCATCCACCTATATTTTAACCCTTATGCTCATGTATGATTTTGAGTAACAGTATATAACCTTAACATTCAAGAAGTAGATAGCAGATTTATATAGCATGGAAAAAGAATAGTAAAGAAGAAAGAGCACCAGTAAGAAAACAGGCAAAAGAAAGCAAGCAAAAATATTTTTAATTGTATTTGTGAAAAAAAAAAAAAAAAAAAAAAGATGAGCAGAAATGATAGCTTTAAAATAAAGTTCACAGTAAAGATGGAAAATATAAGAACAGAACTCACTCTAAAAAAATCATTTGATGACTTTTTTTTTTTAAAGTTAAAAATCAAGAGTTTGCAGGGGTCAGGGAGATAGCTCTGTGGCACAAGTACCTGCCTGGCAAGTGCAAGGTCGTGAGTTCAATTCCAATCCCGGGGGGAAAAAAAAAAAAAAAAAAAAAAAAATCAAGGGTTTGCAAACTTACAAGCAAAAACACTGATGGAAGAGAAAATCAACTATGGAGATAAAATGGAGGGAGGCAATAAAATGGGTACTTTTTTATGGAAAACTAAAGATGCCGTTTGAAAGATAAGACTGGATTATCACAATACCCATTACCTGCTTCTGCCTTTAGTCCTCTATCTACTCACAATAGCTGTGATCTTACTAAAACCAAAGTCAGCTATTTCTGCTGGCTCTGCCCTCCAATGCCTACCATGTCATGCAAAATATAAAACAAAATTCTTCCAAGGGCTGCTACAACAGGCTGTCCGTTCCCTCTGCCCACACTTGCCACTGTTTTCTCCTTTTTCACTGCAGTCCAGTCTCAGTTGTGCCCTGTTCCAATATGCCAAGTTTTTTCTCTTTCTTTTTTTTTTTTGCAGTACCAGGGATTGAACTCAGGACCTTGCCCTTGCCAGGGAAGCACTTATTCCACTGGGCTGTTTCCCCACCCCTCCAATCATCTGTAGTAAGTAATTCACTGGCTGGGATATCTGTCCGTACCTGCTCTTCGCATGAACTTACTCCCTTCTCTTTGCAGGCTTTGTTCAAATGACACTTGCTGAAGGTTTCCTTATCCATTCGACATAAAACTGCAATATTCTCTCCCACAGCATGTGATTTCCTACATTAATTTTACTTACTTTTACATGATCTCTCTTCTTCATCTCATCAAGGCCTATTAGCCTATTTTTTCTTTTTTTTTTTTTTTTGTCTTTTTGAGACAGGGTCTCGCTATGCAGTTCAGGCTGGCCTTGAGCTCACTTTTGTAGTCTAGGCTGGTCTCGAACTCGCACCAATCCTCCTGCCTCAGGCTCCCGAGTGCTGGGATTACAGGCGTGAGCCACCACGCCCGGCAGCCTATTTTTTCTTTTAAACTCATTTTGTGCACTGTTATGTCCTCAGTGAACATCTCACAAAGGTAACAGACACTGGGTTAATATGTGCTAAATGTAAGTCAGCAGTTTTGTAAAGGGCAGAAGTAATGAAAGAGAAAAGACATGAAGTTCAAGTGTAACCTGAACCCTTAGGCAAGTGCTATAACCTAAGGTGGGATCATTGGTTAAACTCAAAGATAAAAACATCTGCAGGGACCATACAAAAACCATTTTCATTACTAAGAAAGAAGAGAGAAAAAAGAACTAGTAAATAGGTAGAATAAAAGAGACAGGGAAAGATAATAAATCTTACAAAGTTCAAACATAGAAAAAGCAAAGTCTTTTGTAGGCAGGACAATTTCAAGGCCACTCTCAATTGTTATTCATAAAAAAGCCCAATTCTGTGTCTCACTCAACTCCTAAAAGGAGACCTAGAAGCAGAGGTGAAAATACTACTTTCCCTGGGTATGAGCTGAGGACCAGAAGAGTCCTTCATGGAGAAAGTCTTTCCTCTTATCTGTGAGTTCAAATACATTAGAATAATTTATTTGCCTATTTTAAAAGGACGGCTCTAATATGATTACCTGCTGATGAAGCTGAAGTGTCTCCCTTCTGTTTTTGGAGTTGTGAAGCAGGCTGCTTAGATTCTTTCATTACCTCTGCTACACTAGAGATTTTAAGTGGACCAGACGGAATCTTGGAAACAAAAACATTTAACATTTAAGGCATAGTATTTTCTTCTTCTTCTTCTTCTTTTTTTTTTTAATAATATTTTCTAAAAAAAGGTCACATATAATATTTTTAAAAGTCAGGCTTTTAACATAAAGTTATTAACATGTATTTTACTAAAAGACACTGTTACTAGAAAAATGAAGTCCAAAATTTTTATTGGAGGAACTCATATTTTAGCTATTTTTTTTCTTCTTTTTCGCAATGATGAGGACTGAACCCAAGGCCCTCCCATGCTTTTATTAAAAGGCATTACTACAAAATCAGAAGACCACATAGATGGACTACACTTGGGACACTTGTGGCTCCTTAAGCTAGCTGTTTGTATGTTATTAATTTGAATAAAGTGATTTGTGGTTTTCATCCAAAAAAAAAAAAATTAGAAGATGGAAACAAAAAAAGAATTTTGAGGAATCTGAGGCCAACATGGGCTCTTACTGACTAGCTCTCATTTTATAACATGATCAATAAAAACTAAGCAGCTAAAAAGAAGAAAATGAATAAATAGCCAGGTGTGGTGGCACATGCCTGTAATCTCAGCACTTGGGAGGCCGAGGCAGGAGGATTGGTGTGAGTTCGAGACCAGTCTGTGCTACAGAAGTGAGCTCAAGGCCATAGTGAGACCCCGTTTCAAAAAGGCAAAACAAAACAAACAAATAAATAAAAAGAATACTCACAAAGTTCCAGAAATACTACAACATATTCCTGTCAACCAATTAGCATGTAGCTGAAAATTCTGTAATTTTGTTTTATGGTCTAAAGGAGCCATTATCAAGTAGTGGAATGTGTGCATGGCTATTCTACATTATGTTTTTAAGTATTCTAAGTCAGAATTTGATAGCTGCAATGGTATGGGCTGGCATAGCCATATCTGTGCTGCACAGTCCACATGGTTACCTCTACCAAACATGCCTCCTTCACTTACTTCGTGTAATGCACTATTTACTATGTGGCAACCCTGAGAGCATTCATAGAACTCCCAAAGATTCAAAATCTACATACACAAATTACCACATGTACATTAGTTTGATTTGAAGAGAATAAATATACATCTACCAAGCTGCACTAGATTATACACGTATAGTATTTTCAAGATGAAAACAACTTGCATTTAAAAGTATTCCATGAGATAAACCAAAGTATTTTTTTAAAACTCTTACCGGCTTTTTTGGTGATGGAACATTATAAGGTGCAGAACCAAGGACCATCTCAAAAAGTTTGTCAGAGTAAGGTATAGTTTTCTCTACACTTTCCCGGAAATGGGAATCCCATTTGGCATATAAAATTGTGCCACCAATACCTCCACCAACAAATAAAAGGCCAGCTCCGGCAATTTTGCCAGCAGTCACCCTAAATGAAAAAAAGGAAAAACAGTTTTTGACTTTCCTGTTATTTATTTTCCTAGCCCAATGGAAGGTCTCAAAGACCTGGAGCTTCTACTTCTCTATTCCTGACTCAAATCACAGCTGGCAAGTTTCCTACCATTGCTGCACATCACCTTTCCCTTACCCCTGCTTTATTTTTAACATGTATTCAAAGAAAATAATTTATAGATTTTCTAAAAGACATTATTGAGAATAGAAATTGAAGTAAAAATGTTCATAATCATATTTACTCTAAGTCCCAAAAAATAACTATTACTGACTTTCAAGGTTCCTCCTTAAGCAAGCATTTCTGTAAGTTAAATAAATTTTTACTAAAGACAGTAAAATATCAAATAGAACTGACAAAAACTTTTAAAGTCACACCATGTTGAGTTCTAGATATAAATCTACTGTCACTGAATTAAAGATAGTATTTAGTGGGGTTTGAAGTTCTGCATTGGGTACCACTCAATTACCAAAAAGACAAAAGAAGCACCATTAACAGATTTGTGCCTGTAGATAAACAATACTCTAGAAGGTGCCCTCAAAGATATCAGATCAAAACTGTTATACATGCATAGTAGTCCCTTCATCTGAGGATATACTGCAAGACCGCCAGTTGATATCTAAAACTTTAAATGGTATCAAACTATATTTGCTATGGTTTTCCTATACATACATACCTGCAAAAAAGTTCAATTTACAAACTAAACATAGTAAGGGGTTAACAATAACTAGTAAAATACAACAATTACAATATATTATACCTAAGGCTTTTTCTTCTGTCTTTTTGAGACAAGGTCTCGCTATGCAGTTCAGGATGGCCTTGAGCTCACTTCTGTAGCCCACACTGGTCTCAAACTCGCACTGATCCTCTGCTGGGATTATAGGCGTGTGCAACCATGCCTGGCTTATACCTAAGGTTATGAATGTGAACTTACTCTCCTCTCTCAAAGTATCTATCTGACTATACTATACAACACTTTTTGTGATGTGAAATGATCTCCCAACTTGACCAGGGGCAACACAGACAATGAATAAGAGAGTAGTGCTATATTCCTTACTCAAGAGTTTTAGGCAGCTATTTGTATATTCAAAGAACACACATACTGGTTCCAGGAAATCATCTTACATACCCAGAACTCCTTGAGGTAGAGTATCTACGGCATGGTCGCAATGGACGGAGAATAAATTTCCCACAGAGACAGCTCTAAAGAGGAAGAAAAACAGAAAAACCAATAGTTAGATTGCTGTGATTCACTGGTAGCAACAGAACTCTGGAAGACTGAGGTAGAATGACTGCAAATTTGTGTCCAATCTAGGTAACTTAGTGAGATCCTGTCTCAAAAAGTAAAAAATAAAAACGAATACTCAGCGTAATTGCCTTCAGTTAGGTTCAATATTCAGTACCAAAAACCAAACAAATAACAAAACAAAATACTTCAAGGAATCTGGAAAGCTTTCAGGGTTGGTAACATAATAATGTTTTTATTATAAATGTTTTCATTAAACAAAATATTATTTTACTTTCAGGATCAATTTACCATGAAACATATTTATAGATTCTTAAAAAAAAGAGCCAGGTGTGGTGGTGTATGCCTATAATGCCCGAGCTCTACTCAGGAGGCTGAGGCAAGAGGATTACAGTGAGGAAAGGCCAGCCTGGATTACATAGTGAGTTCAAGACCAGCCTGAACTGCATAGCAAGACCCTGTCTCAGACAAAAAAAATGAAAATAAAAAGTGATGTTACTTATACCCCAAGGCTCACATAAAATTTTTAGTATTTTAAGAGGCTATCAGACTGCCCAGTTAACATTTTTTAAGTGTTATGTATGACAGTTATTTCTTTCAAATCATTCAGATTTGTCATATGGTTTCTTAACTGACCAGAAAAAACAGCATAAAATACCTATGTTACATTGTTTTTTTTTTTTTTTGTCTTTTTGAGACAGGGTCTCACTGTGCAGTTCAGGCTGGCTTTGAGCTCACTTTTGTAGCCCAGGCTGGTCTCAAACTCTCAGCGATCCTCCTGCCTCAGCCTCCCAAGCACTGGGATTACAGGTGTGCACCACCACGCCCGGCTACCTATGTTATATTATAAACTTAATTTACACATCTGAAAAATACTCCCAGAATTTAGCTAAAACATAGCACCACATATGAATTCACTCATGAGAGAGATATACATTTAACTTAATACCAAGAATCCCACCTATACGGTATCTCTGTAGCCAGTGAACCCTGCAGGCATTCATCACAATCTAAAAGCTTAGTCTTAGCTTATCTAGTGTATAATTAGACTAAAACCAAAGATTTTAGAAAAAAAAAGTAATTAATGTTGTAAATGCTCAGTACAAATATAGTATAAAATAGAAACTTTCCCCCTAAATAGCATTTTGATGCTTATTTGCTGAATTTAAGAGACCACATACTGATAAAACATTTGATTTGTATTTTACTTTTGATTCAAATTGTGGAGCAGAGTCCCAGTCATTTTGCTTTAAAGGTAGACTTTTGTGAAATTTTGATAAACTTGAAATTATTTGTATCAATCTGAAAGCTCATACTATTGAATCCATAAACAATTCATTTTTGTGCATATTAGGAATTAAAACACAGAGCCTTGCATATGTTAGGCAAGCCTTCTTCCATTGACGATAGTCCTTGAACTAAAATATTTTTAATACCATTTAGAAAACTAAGTTGAACAAGTCAAAGGGAAAAATGCTTTCTCTATGTTCTTTAATGAAATTGTATCTAAAAGGTAGGCTCAGTGGTGTGTGGCTGTCCCAACTATTCAGTAGGCTGAGGCAGAAGATTGAGCCTAGGAACTTCAGACTGGCCTCTGCAGCATGATGAGAATGTTTGTTGTTGTTGTTTTTTTTTTTTTAAGTGTATGTAAGGAGTATCAGAAAACTTTTAAAACTGTTTTTAGCTTCAATAAGATATCTCATCACAGGACAAACAAACTTAGTATAGAATTAGTTATGGTCCAGTTAAACCACTGAGGCTATGTTACATACACAGCATAGGCTATTTATTTTGAACTCACAAGCAATCCTCCTGCCCTAACCTCCTAAATGCTGGAATTACAATCATGCACCACCACACCTAGCAACTTACAGTTACATCTTTAAACATCTCTGAGTACAAATAGGTATTCAAGCCACAAGTGAAGGCACTGTAAACAATGGATGAGTAGCTAACTGTAAAAGTACGCTTCATAATGGATAAGGGACTCCACACTTAAGAGTTAAATTCAATGCTAGAGTTTCAGAACACTGTATCAATAATTTGAGCCTGTTTCTACGTTTGTTTTTTTCATTTATGTACTTGATACAGGATTTCACTATATAGCTCAGACTCATAGTGATCCTCCTGTTTTTAGCCTCCTCAGAGCTGGGATTACAGGTCTGTGTCACCACACCAGGACTTCGCTGCTGGCTCAGCACTCCAGGGGAACAGGGCTGGCGCAGCATGGCGGTGGGGCTGTTTCTTTATCCAACTGTACTTTCTCAACTTTGCTCCTTTGTATTGGATATACTTTATCTGATGGGAAATATTAAACAAATTTAAAATTGATATTCAAAAGATTTGAATGTAAGTTGAGTGAAGTCTCCCTTAAATGTCTGCTCCCTAGCTACTCAGTGCCCCTCTCCAAAGGCAACTGTTAATATTGTTCATCTGTAAAGATTTTTGCACATTCACCCAGAGGAGCATGGTAGTTTCACCTTCCCCACCTTCATGCAAATGCCACAATATATAATAATAAAGTCCATTCAGGAATATATATTTTGTTTTTTTTTTTGAGATGGGGTTTCACTGTATTGCTCAGGCTCATCTTGAACTATGTAGCCCATGCTGGCCTCAAACTCAGGTAAGCCTCCTGCCAGCCTCCTGAGTGAAGGGACTTTACTTCAGGTATGTGTCACCACACCCAGACCTAAGAATATATATTTTAGATCACTGTGTATCAGTATATAAAAAACTTCCTCATAGAATTTAAAGCAATTCAGTGTCCTATTGTATGGATGTTAATCAGACTATTGATGAACACCTAACGTTTTTTCTATATTGTTATTATGATAAATAATACTGTACGTATATAATCTTGGGGTTGGTCCTTAGAAGTAAAACTTGTCATACTGAATGCCTGTATGTATGTATGTATGTATGTAAAGAGCCAAAAAATGTCCTCTAGTAAAGAGTTTTCATTTTCTCCAACACCAAGTTTTCAATCACTGACAATCTAAAAGATGAAAACAGTCTCTCATTCTAATCATAATTTCCTTTATTATTATATCTTTACATTAATGGTGGATTTTTCCACGCCTATAATCCCAGCACTTGGGAGGCTGAAGCAAGAGGATTGGTGTGAGTTCAAGACCAGCTCAGGCTACAAAAAGTGCGCTCAAGGCCTTTCTGAACTGCATAGTGAGACTCTGTCTCAAAAGGACAAAACTACTGGACAAAGAGATATGAACAAGATGAATGAATTTGGGGGCTAGGGAGATAGCTCAATAGAATAAGCACTTGCCTGGCAAGTGCAAAGGCCTGAGTTCAATCCCTGCTTCTGCCAAAAAAAAAAAAAAAAAAAAAAAAAGATAAGATGAATTAATTTTTAAGACTGGGCAATGATTTTCTTTCTTTTTCTCTTTTTGAGACAGGGTCTTGCTGTGCAGTTCAGGCTGGCCTTGAATTCATTTTGTTGCCCAGGTTGACCTGGCACTTGGAGTGATCTTGCCTCAGCCTTCCAAGTGCTAGGACTACAGGCATGTGCCACCACGTGGAGCCAAATAGTTCTTTACATATGAAATTAATCATGTCTACTCTCTACAAATGTTTTTTATCTAGTTGGTGACCTTTTTGTCTTTGTTTACAGTAGCAAAACAAATGTACTTTTTTTTTTTTTAATACAGTAGATCCCATCTCTATAGCTTTCACATCCATATATTCAACCAACAGCAAATACTTGAAAAGGAAAATCAAAATTACATCCTCACTGAACGTTTTCCTTGTTTCCTTGTCATTGTTCCCTAATAATACAAGTAACAACTATTTACATGGCACTTACGTACTATGTATTATAAACAATCAAGTAATTACTTAAAGTACAGTAGAGAATATAATAGATTATATATAAATAGTGCACCATTTCATAAAAGGGATTTAACACAGAAGGAGAACAACTTGAATCTGTGAAACTAGTGTAAAATGTGAGGTATAAATTCACTCCCCCCAATGTCTACTTTGGGGTGGGGGGAGAGGGGGAGAGAATATGTCTATAGTCCCTAAACCCAATCCATTTTTTCCAAAATTTGAAATGCTACATTAAAATTTCTTCTACTTTTTCAGTTTTTATTGGGTTGCTATCAAAAATTTTAAAACAATTTATACTTTTTATTAATACAAATGTATGTTATATAAATTTATAATAAATTTACAGTAATTACATATAAATTTCAAGTGAAATAGTAACTATGACAATTATTTTATTTAGGTCAACTTTATATTCATGATTTCTTTCATAAGTTGAGAAAAGAAAAACCCTTCAAACAGGAATTGATAAATCAAGGAACTTGAGAAGCTCCTTGGCTAGTATCCTTTTTTGGGTGGGGGGTGAGGGCTGGCTTGGGCTGCCTTAAGGTTGGGTCTGGCACATTATGTAGAGCTGGGGATCAAGCCGGGATCTCTTGCACCTGACTGGGTTTTCCCAAGCAAGCACTTTAAATAACTGAGCAAGTCCCCACCCCCCACCCCAGTATCCATTTTTGGCACTTGGCACAAAAGTAAAACAGCTGCTCCTCCATCCACAGCACAGCTCCTTCCTTAATGTTGATGGAATTCTCACTCTGGTCTTAAGTATACTGATGCTTGATTCTCTGGTCCAACAATCAGGAGAATTATCCTTTCATCCTCCTACAGTTCTTTTAAGGTGGATATTTTTTGTAGATTTACCACTATGTCCATCTATAACACTTCTTAAGCTGACATTACTGTCTTCTTTGAACTTCTCACAAGTTCAGAAGTAGTTTTCAGTTAGCAATTTTGAACTCTGGACACCAAGTTTAAGGGGCCTCTACCAGGATTACATAGACAGAAACTCCTCAGGATAGCATCTGCTCACTTTTTAATTTAGATACAATGGTTTTTCTCTCTCCCTCTCCCACTTTCTCTTCCTCCTCTTCTCTGAAATAAAAGGGTTAAGCCATTACAGATGCTAATGAGAAAAAGGACAAATACCAGGTCACATTTTGTCAACTGCGAACAGTAGGGCTACTGTAATGTGTCTAGACATAAAGAATTTCCTTAAATCATTATTTATTTGGTACAAGGTCTCACTACACAGCTTAGACATAAAGAATTTTTAAAGCAGTAACTTACTATATAAAACCTATCAGACTCTACCTGGTAAAGCTTAAAAGGCCAGAAAATGCATGTCTCCTTGAGTTATTCTCCACCAACACACATATTCATCCACTCTATCTCTGCGCTGCTTATGCCATGAATATTTCATATTCACATCATAAGGTTTTCTCTCTGCTTCAAGTTATTCAATCAGAATAACCTATTTTGAATGTTTTCTTTTTTCTCATTTTACCTCTTAATGTTTCTGATCACTGTCACAAAGCCTCTGCTGGCCCAACTACTGCATCAGATGCCTTGTGACTATGGTCAGCAACACTTTTAACCTCCTGCACATCCCCTGCTGGTTATGTGGTCTCCTTCTCCTGCCTACCAGAGACACCTTGGGCAGGGCTGCTATGTTGCTGTGAGTTCAGGCTCAGCTCAATTGTAAATTCTTAAATGTCCTTAAATTTCCTATTTTGATCTATTTATCTATATATTCATATACTAAGAGCTCAATGTTTTAAGTACTGCATTTTAGAATTAGGTTGGCTAGTCCTCTCTTCTAGTATTCCCTGCCCCCAAATGTTTCTAGACATCCTTGTTTTTAAGCTAAGTGTAAATTTTAGGTTCTTTTCCCATTAAATACTGACAGTACCACTAAGGAAGGAGAAATGCTTTCAATTCAATAAAACACCACAAAAAAAGGAACACTTAAGGAGATACCCCCAGTGGACCATTTAAGATGCCTTATTTACATTGCAGTCTGATTTAGATGGCAAGATCCTGGTTCCAAAGCTGATGCTGTAATGAGATGAAATTTCAGAGGGTCCTAGGGAAGTCCATGAAGTTATTTATAGTTGAGAGGGATGTCAGTTGTAACAGGAATGAATGAAAATTGGCAGCAACAATATTTGTGCACTAAGTGCTATTTCAAAAATTTGCCACTTCTGGTGCTGGTGAGATAGCCTAGTGGTCTAGTGTCTACTTAGGCAAGCTTAGGCAACAGTAGGGACCAGGGTTTGATCCCCAGCACTACATGCTGTGCCAGTCCCACCCCTAGGGCAGGCTGAGCTGGCCATAACATTAAATTAAAGTTTTTTAAAAAACTGCCACTTCTGTCAAAAATGAGTTCCATTATCCTTCTATTACACAAGGCTTTGAAGGAACCAGGGAGAGAGCTCTGTGGCACAAGTGCCTGCCTGGCAAGTGCAAGGTTGTGAGTTCGAACCCCGGTCCCGAGGGGAAAAGATTTAGGTTTAAACAAGGCCTTGAGCCAGGTGTGGTGACCTATGCCTGTAATCCCAGCATTTGAGAAGCTAAGGCAGGAGGTCCACCTCAAGTGTGAGGCCACCCTAGGCAACATAGTAAGTTCAAGGCCAGCTTCAACTACAAGCAACATAGCAAGACCCTATCTCAAAAGTCCACACCCCTAAAAAAGGCTTTGTTAATGATTTACTAATACAGGGCAGTATGAGGATCCTACATGTAGGTTTTTAGCTGGATAGCCATTGATGAGGTGTTGGCTATAGTCAATATCAACTGCAAGGCATGACAGTAAGAAAGAGTTGGAGATGATACTAGCCCCAGCAAAGGGTGGCTACAAACTCACCAGCACCTATAAGAGTTGCCCAGCTGAACACAGCCAATCACTGTAATTTAGTGAGGCAATTAATACTGCTTTACTTTAAGCTCACAGTAGCTTTTAATTTTAATTTTTTTTTTTTTTTTTAGGGAAGGGTCTAGGGAAGGGTGTTCACAGTCTCATTACTAGATCAGACTTGTAGTGATCCACCTGTTTATGGCCTCCCAAGAGCTGGGATTACAGACTTGGGCCACAATGCCCAGTCTCAGTGCACCCCTGGAGTGGGACCTGTGGGGAGTAGCCAGCAGGGCAGGCCCGGGTTCTGTACCCCTCGCCCCCTTGCAGGTGCTTTAATCTGCTGAGCTATTTGGCTGGCCCTTCACAGTAGCTTTTTAGCTACAATCAAAACAGTATCTTCAATTCACAGATTTAAACACCTTCAACAGACTTCAATCAGTTGTAACTGTTATCTTTTTGATTAAGTCATTGTTGTTCTGTCTTTAACTAAGGGAAACCTCTTCATCAAACCAAAAGGAAAATTAAGTTTCTTAAAATTATTTTTCATGTGCTTCTACACCGTAACATGTAAATGCATTTAATCTGTAAATCATGTTTGCAAATGTATGTAAGTTTATAGATCATTTTAGGGTTAGATGTATTATTCCACTATATAGATATATTTTAATCTGATGATGGTCATTTTGATTGTCCACCATTTAGCTATCCTGAACAGAGGTGCTATGAACATTCACCTTAAAGTTTTTGTTTCCAGTTCTTTGTGGGTGAAGGGCTTTCAAGTGTTGTATAGCAACTCTATATTTAAATATCTGAAGAATAGCCAAACTGTTTTCATTAACAACTACATGATTCCACATTCCCATCAACATCACAGGATTCTAATTTCTTTATGTCTTCATCAACATTTATTTTGTTTTTATTACAATCACCCTAGTGAGTGTGAACTAGGTATCTTATACTTTTGGTCTAAATTTCCCTAGTATTGAAGGATGTTGAGTCTTTCCATGTTTTTCTGGGCCACTTTTAAATCCTGCATCATTTTTTGAGCTGTCTTCATTATGAGTTACTAATTCTTTACAAATTCTGGACATGATCTTTGTCAGATACATTATTAGAAAATACTACCATTCCTTTCACTTTCTGAGTATTCTCTGATGCTCCAAAGTTAAATTTTGATTAAGTTTTAGCTGTGTTGCTTGTACACTGGTGCTTTATAAGTCATTGCTGAATACCAAGTATGCCTCCAGAGTTCTTTCAAGCATCAAGTCATATATCTCTGAATTATATATAACCTAAATATCCAACTTTAATGCACAAAATATTATCTACTTCTTAGTTCTAGAATCATTTTTTATTAATAACCTGTGGTATAGAAAGAACAATATTGTTTCAAAGCAACTGCCTTGACATGATCTTGCAATAAATGTTATGAGGTGCACTGCTGTTTCTAATCTGTGGAAACATTAATTTTAACAAGCAAAAATTTTAAGCATTGCCGGGCGTGGTGGCACAAGCCAGTAATCCCAGCACTCGGGAGGCTGAGGCAGGAGGATCAGTGTGAGTTCGAGACCAGCCTGGGCTACAAAAGTGAGCTCAAGGCCAGCCTGAACTGCACAGTGAGACCCTGACTCAAAAAGACCAAAAAAAAAAAAAAAAAAAAAAAAAAAAAAAAAAAAAAAAAAAAAAAAAAAAAAAAAAAAAAAAAAAAAAAAAAAAAAAAAAAAAAAAAAAATTAAGCATGAAAAAACATAAAATTCCCACCCCTACCAAACTAAAATGAACACATACAAAGAAACCATAATCCTGGAAATAGAGACTCTAACAGAAGTCCCCTAATATGAGCCCTATCAAGAGCTTGTCATTTTTTCTGATTGCTGTAACTGACAGACTGGTGGACTTTATCAGAAAGATTCCTTCTACATAAACAAAAGACACTCAAAGTTGATAGCCATTTCTACCTTTGAAATATATGCAATCATATAGCTTTCTCTATTAACACCTTTTACAAGAAGCATAAACTTAGGTTAAAAAGCATATCCCACAAAAATGTAGTAAGCATATCCCACAAAGATCTAATGGGTTTGATACTAATGCAGCATTACCTCTCCATGTAAGCATATTCTACATCAAAGAATTGCTCTTCATTTACTGAAATGGCAGATGCTAATTGGCATGGCAAAAGAACAAACTCGATACTTTAGATTTTCTTGTAATTATGTCTGAATACATTTTATATATTTCCAATTAAGTATACCAAATTATATGAAATGTATTTTCTTTTTTGCTTTTTGAGACAGGGTCTCACTGTGCAGTTCAGGCTAACTTTGAGCTCACTTTTGTAGCCCAGGCTGGTCTCGAACTCACAATAATCCTCCTGCCTCAGCCTCCCAAGTGCTGGGATTACAGGCGTGAGCCACCACGCCCGGCTATGAAATGTATTTTCAAATGGAGTCTAAGTTACTGATCTAGAATATGAAATGAGAAGTAACAGGCTGTATAATCTACTAAACTAAACTAACTGCTAGCACTTGTGTGCTATTACAGCTAAATGTAATCAATCCTACATTAGCCAGGATATCAAACTTGGTCTTTAGTTAAACAAGCTTGTTTGGCTGGCCTTCCAGAACAATGGTTTCTTCTCTCCTTTTAAGGTACAAGCAGAAAGCCTCCTACATATATGCAAACGATCACTCCCAAATCTATAGTCCACAATAAGCAAGGTTGAAAGTCCAAGTCCTCCAAACTCACTGCCTGTTTCAAAAGATTGAGAGGCCAGTGAAGTAGCACTGAGTCTAAAAGAAATAAACCCATGGAGGATCAAAGTTCTGCAGCATGTTTCTACAAAAGAAGTAATTCAT
>PVJA010040415.1:0-18492 GCA_004027025.1 Myocastor coypus | reverse complement strand
TTTTTTTTTTTTTTTTTTTTTTTTTTTTTTTTTTTTTTTTTTGTCTTTTTGAGACAGGGTCTCGCTATGCAGTTCAGGCTCGCCTTGAACTCACTTTTTGTAGCCCAGGCTGGTCTCGAACTCGCACCAATCCTCTTGCCTCAGCCTCCTGAGTGCTGGGATTACAGGCATGAGCCACCACATCCGGCTTTATGATCAGTTTTGACTCAGTAGACTGTTAACTATTATCAGAAAGTGCCACCTGTTATAGCACTTGTCTTTAAAAGACCCTCTATGTCCCATCTATACCAGTGTAGACTCTTGTTTTCAAATAGTACTTGAGTTTTGTGTACATTGAAGCAACATATTGATCCAAGATGATTTGGACTCTGTTGTTTAAAGCATTCAGTCACATTTGAATTCAGCTATTTGGGAGAAATTCTAACCTCTGATGACAAGTATGTCAGTGGTTTTTGCTGTTCTTGTCAAAGAAAGTTGTACATTAGAATTACTTTTTATGTATAAATCCCAATACCAGCTAACAACAGGCTCTGCAAGCATTGCTTCAAAGTCCTGCATCAGATAAACCAAAGTAAATCTGGCTAAGATGTCAGGGTACATGCTAGCAATTGTAGCATTCTGGGAGGCTATGGCAGGGTGAATGCAAGGGTATGCTCAGCCTGGACAGCTTGAAACCTTAGCAAAACTCATCTCAAAACAGAAAGGGGCTGGGGATAAAGTCAGCATGAAAGCCTTGGGCTCAACACCAAATGAGAAAAAGAAAAGGAGGGAAGGAGAGGAATCTGCAAATCAAGTATATAGGCTTAGATAGCTCCCCAGGTGTCTCTGATGCAAAGCGCTAATTTAGCCCAGCTGTGTGAATGCTTCACTTTGCCCTTCCTTTAGCATCTTAGCGTGCAGCTAGGAATCTGCCTGAATACTAGTGTAGGTCTGGCAGCTTTGCTTTGTGTTGTGTCTGTGCTGAAGGAACAGACACAAAACATTCTACACCCTTCCTTCCACAGGGAATTGGACGTGGCTCTGCCAGACATTGACTACGTGGAGATCCCAGTGGACTGGTGGAACGCCGATGCTGATAAGTCCCTTCTCATTGGAGTTTTCAAGCATGGTGTGTATTGTAGTAACATTTTTCTTTCTGGATCAGAGCCCCCAGGAAAAGTGAGCCAGGCATTCTTTTACTATGCTTCACATGCTCCTACAAAATCTTACAGTACAAAGCAGAAGCTTGCCCTGCCCTCTTTGGAGTCTTGACCAGATGAATATGTAACTCAGGACAGTACTGTAAATATGTGGTGGAACTGCAGGAGAGGCCCTGTGGTCACAAAGAACTCACCTGGTGTTTTTCTTCCTTGCTTGTCTGTTTGCATTTGAGGGTTGGCTTCCTCTCATTCCCTTAATGATTCTGTGTCTGACCTAGTCCCTGGCTTAGAGTAGACACTCAGTGTTATTGATAAAAAGAATAAATAATGAGAAAAATGCTAGGTTTTATCGTTTCATATATACATAGAATTCTAAGGTCATTAAAGATACTGTACAGGTTTTTAATATATAGCTTTTTGCCCTGTCAGTTTAAAAATCTAAGCAGAAAAGACATGGACCATCTTTTTTTGTTTGTTTTATGTTAACCAAGAATTAAAGGAATTGAATGAGGTTTTTAATCACTTGGAAAACATCAAAATAAATACCCATCTTCATTGCTGTCACTGTCTTAAGGACTGGCTCTGTTTCAGGTGATTGTTGACTCGTAGGTGACTTATTTTTCAGGGGTTACATATCAGGAGGCCCACTCTGCATCATCCTGCCCCTTGGTTAAGTGTGTGATGTAGTGCTACAAGCATTTTCTGCTGTGCATGGACTGGGGGTTTTGTTGATCTTATAGTCTACCACAGACTGCCTGCCACAGACATGCTTAAGGGAGGAAAAATTACTAGGGCTCCATCTTTGTGCTCCACCATGAGGTGGGGTAGCTTAGTCTGAATAATGCCCTTAGCACCTATAAATTATAGTAGGTAACTCCTGCCCCAGTGGGGCAACCTGGATTTCTAAAATGTACCTCAGAAATACAGATTTTAGTATTTCTGTTCATATTCTTAATAGAGGAGCTTATAGGCTAAATGAAAACAGGCAGGCAGCCTTTCCTCAAAAGACCTGCTCTTTGCTGCTTGTATCTTCATTGTATCATTGCTGCTCTGCTAGAACCATCTTAGGAGTGTTATGGTTTTCTAGGGAACTGAATCAACCACTCACCCTCACCTCAAAGATAATTAAGAAATAGAAATACAGAGTCTATCCTGATGTCAGGCCCACACACAACAAGAACTAGTTAGGCTGGCCTGATAGCTCAGTGAACTAAAGCACCTGCTTAGGCAGAGCATGGCAGCTGGGGTTTGATCCCCGGAGTGCAGTGCCAGCCCCGCTCCTGGGGTGCATTGATAGAGTGATTGAGACTGGATGTGGTAGTGCGTGCCTGTCAGCCCAGCACTTGGGAAGCTCAAAACAAGAATCACTATGAGTCTGATCTGTGTAGTAAGACCCTATAGATCCTGTAGATCCTGTCCTAAATACAGCAAAGAAAAAAAACAAAAAGGAATAAGTCTACATAGTAGAAACTTACTTTGGAAGATCCCATCTGCTTTGTGTTCTGTCAAGCACACAGAGTATGAAGGCAGAACTCACAGACAGCTAGCCTTGCATGGTAGTAAAGGGACAGTAGAGAAAGGCTTTCAAACCTTGTTATCAGTTTTGTTTGGACTTAGGCAGGACATAGGACCAAGTGAGAAAGGTTCTTCCTACAGTGACAATTGGAAGAGAATCACCAAAGCTGACTCATCCAGTCAGTTGTCTGTGTGCAGTGTCAGGCCCTCTGCTGAATAGTTAATACCTGATGATGAACAAAAAGATGAGATTGTGTTCCTGGAGAGCCTTTAGCCTCATGAAAGAGGCTTACAGCAATCAAGTACTTGCACTAAAGAATAAATGAATGAAAACCATAAGACACTGCAATTTCTAATGCTACATGCCTCTACAGACAGAACCCTTCTTATGGAGTCAGACTGAGTTAAAAGGTCAAGTACCAAGTACCAACAACTCCTTGGAGAAAAGGGACCAGGTGCTATCTAAAGGTGAAAAATATAATTTCATCAAAGGTGATAAAAGAGCAAAAACCAAAAAAATGAAATAACCAGCAATGAAAAATAAGTCTGTTCTGAACCACACTGATCTTTGTTTACAATCCACTCTCAACTCTTATGGTGGGATCTCTGCACATACTGCAGGGCCAGAAGCGGGCTGTGAGAAGAGAAACATTGCAGGGATATTGATAGTCACAAAGCAGTCTCCCCAAATACAGTGTGATGATAGATTTGGGTCTTTTCCACAGCTAAATCCTGCTCTCTTATAAAAGTATATAGATTCGATAAAGCACTTTCAATTTGGACTTTACCAAGTTAAAAGTTATTTTTCATTATTTTGCCTCCCTTTTGCAGTCCCTCGTCTCCATCCAGATGCTCCATCTGCTGACTTTGGGGATGTGGTGAGGAGCGATTGCAAAGCCCTGGCCACTGTGGATTAGGATTTCATACAGAGTTTGTGAATAGAGGCAGCAGGTCCGTTTTATAACAGTCACGGTAGTCCTCTGTGTTTCAGCTCTTACTTACACCCATCATCTTGTCCATCTTCCTCTGTAACCCATGGGATAGAATTGGACTGTGAGAAAATAAGGCCCATTTAGGATGTAACAAAGTGTCCAGAGTTGAGAGATAGGAGGGAGTGGTTACAAAAGCAACTTGTCAAACTCCCTTTGCAATCTAAAACTCTCAAACATTGTGAGAATCTGGGCCCTGCATCTGTTCGCAGATACAGAGTGGTTACGTGAGCTCTCAGTTTTGGTTTGATACCGCTCAGAGGTGTGTGCTTCAGCTCCAGGAGCCTTCCCTGTTAGCCTAGTTTCATAGGATCTCATTAATCCTAATAAGTATTTTTTTGTTTGTGCTTGATTTGTCTTATCTTTTTACCTAATAAGAGAAACAAAATGGCTGTCTGTGACCTAAGGCAGGTTTGGTGAGTTCTGATGTGATTTCTGATGTTTCTCACTGCTGACATCTCGTCATTGCTCTATCAGGTTATGAGAGGTACAATGCCATGCGCGCAGACCCAGCTCTCTGCTTCCTGGAGAAAGTTGGGATGCCGGATGAGAAGTCCCTTTCAGCAGAACAGGGTGGGACAGATGGGACACCAGACATTCCTGAAAGGTGAGAAGCCCTGTAAACTCATCCTGATGTGACATACCTGCCACCAACCTATGACCCCTGCCTCATGCATTCAGTCATTGTTTTTGTTGTTGTTGTTGTTGTTTTGTCTTTTTGAGACAGGGTCTCACTATGTGCTGTGCAGTTCAGGCTGGCCTTGAGCTCACTTTTGTGGTCCAGGCTGGTCTCAAACTCGCACTGATCTTCCTGCCTCAGCCTCCCGAGTGCTGGAATTACAGGCATGCGCCACCACACCCAGCTTCAGTCATTGTGTTCTTGTTCTTAGTGACTATCCTCTCCTTTAAACTTCACTGTGCTGCACTCTCCTATCAGATTGCTAGTTTGGGTCTAACCTACTACACCCCAAACTTCAAACACTTTGAACCGAATACCAGTTCTGTCCTCTGTGGGTTCCCCAGGCTGCCCATCATCATGTCCAACATGTTAAAAAGAAGCTCACCTCTCACTTGGTCAGATAATTCCCAAGGAAAAATTCAAACTTCAAACCTGGCAGAAAGCTAAGAAGAGGTACAGCAAGCACAGCCTTCTTGATTTGCACTTTCTCATTAGAAATGCCAATGTCATTTAAGGATTGCATTGTCTGTGAGTTAGGTAGATTTAGAACCACTGCTCAGTGTGCCTGTGGCATGTCATCTTGTCAGTGAGTAGTATGTAAAACCTTAGGGAGGTGTCCCTTTTGGCTCAGTTCCATTGTTTTTTATGCATGCATGCATTCATTCAGTATAGGGGCTCACTATGCAGCTCCAACTCATAGTGATCCTCCCACATTAGCCTCACGAGTGCTGGGATTACAGGCCTGCACCACCATGCCTAGGGTTCCAGGACCCACATGGCATGTGATAGCAAGGATTGAAAACCTAGGTCCTTGTGCTTGCCTAAGCACAAGGCAGGAGTTTAGACCACAGAGCTATTTCCCCAGCCCTGGCTGAGTTTTATTTATTGGTGACATACCCCAAATCTAAAAACTCAGCCATTGTGTTATATGCATTTATAATCCCAGCACTCTGGAAGGATAAGGCAAGAGGATCTCAAGTTCAAGCCTAGCCACTTAGTGAATTCATGAAGAGTGTCTCAGAAAAATTTCTAAAGGACTGAGGTTATAGTTCTTTGTGAAGGCACTGGATTCAGTCCCCAGTAATACTCCCCCAATAAAGAAAGCTCAGGAAAGATAATGTAATTAAAACTACAGTTTTCTGGAAATACATTTTTTTTTTAATTTATTTATTTATTTATTTTTTCTTGTTTCAGAACCTTTGTTTATTCACTCATTTTTGTGGCCGGCTCAACCCGCCCAGAGGGCAGAGCTGGCGCAGCATGTGGTGCCGGGGATCGAACCGCAGTCCCTGAAGCCACCCAAGCTTTCCCAAGCAGGTGCTTTAGACCACTGAGCCATCCTGCCGGGCCCACATATTTTTTGATAATGTAACATTTATTAATAGCTTGTGTTTACTAAGATTTTGGTTAAATAGTCTCCCTGAAAGTTATAGATACTACTTCACGCTGCCAAGAGCTGTGATCAAGGCCTGGCTATGAGAACTTGGTACTGTCAGGAGCCCCCAACCATCTGTTTAGACTGAGAAAAGTGTCACACAAATTTTTTTTTGGGGGGGGGGGCATACAAGTAGAAAGCTTAATTTTTTTTTTTTTTTTCATTCTCGTGGCTGTCACGCAAATTTTTTTTATCTGTCCCAATCCATACTGAACACTAGCTTTTGTGATATTCTTTGACCTAAAATCATTTCCTGCGGACAGATAATAAGATGCATTTTGGGAGATAATGAGAAAAACCCAAATGACTGGTGACCCTATTGTCAGACTCATTGATTTTGGAAAATCACTCCCTGGTTCAGATACCTGAATGTGGCATGAAGTTTATATTTTTGTAGGGTAGCTGTCTTTTCCTGGTTTAACACTGAAGATAGATTTCCTGCTTCTAGGACTTGTCTAGTAAGACAGGGGCATTTGGGACAGGAATGGTTCCAAGTCATTTTTAAAATGAATATGAGAAGTGGGTGCCAGCAGTAATTAAGCTTATGAGTAAGACTTTAGGTAGCTAACCCAGCTAATAGCCCCCTGTTGCCTTGGGTACTCACTGAGGCATCAGGCCTTGGTTGGTTACTGTAGCCCCTGGTCTAGAGTTTGTTCTTTTATCGGAGCCATATATGCAAACAACTCTTGATGAGTGGTGATGGCCTTTTTCTAATAGTATCATTGCTAAGTAGCCAGCTTCAGAATTTGTTTGAGTAGATCCTGAGGCTAAGGCCTCATTCTGCCATCTCATTTCAGTAGAAATCATTGCCCATGGAAGTGATGGCACCATTTGGTTATGTTTGTCTCATTCTTAGTGTCGCTTGTGTTCTCACTTTTTTTAAAGCAGGAATTTATTTTATTTTATTTTATTTTATTTTATTTTAGCCAGCTCAGCCTGCCCTGGGGGTGAGGCTAGCGCAGCATGTGGTACTAGGGATCAAACTGCGGTTCCTGCAGTTGCCTAAGCTTTCCTAGGCAGGTGCTTTAGACCACTGAGCCATCTTGCTGGCCTCATTGAGTTCTCTTGAAAGGAAAGAAGAAACTAAAAATTTGAGCGCCTGTGGAAGGAGAACTAATACTCCCTTTAGTTACTCATTTGGGTGTTCTCTTGTAAGTGTAATGATGACAAAATAACTCTTGGGTGATATATGCTTACCTTTATTTAGAGTCAACATGGATAAAGAAGACAATACTGAAGACAAATTAGATGGCCTCCAGAAACAAATGGTGAGTCACATGTCATCTTGCGATTAGAGGGGTTGGGGATCTTACTGCATTGCTGCAGGTGCATGATATTTTCATTGTATGATGGAAGTTTTAAACATACAAAACTACATTACATTTCTATTCTTTTCTCTTCAGGTAGTTGTAGATTTTAGATGAATTTATAAAATATAATGCAGACATTCTGGGAGCTCTTTATCTAGTTTATTTCATTTGTACTATCTTGCAAAATTCTACCACAACAAGGATACTGATAGCCATATAGTCAAGTTATGGGACATTTCCACAACCCAAAGATCATGATACTGCTGCCTTAGAACCACATCTACTTGTTTTTCATTCTCACCCCTTAATTGTTGTTAACCATTAATCACATTTCTGTAATTTTCTCTGTAACATCATACAGTATGTAACCTCTAAGTATTGGCTTTTTTCACTCAACATGATTTCCTTACAAGTCATTCATGTTGCCGGACATGGTGGCACATGCCTGTAATCCCAGCACTTTGGAGGCTGAGGCAGGAGGATCAGTGCAAGTTCAAGAACAGCCTGCACTGCAGAAGTGAGCTCAAGGCCAGCCTGAACTGCATAGTGAGACCCTATCTCAAAAAGACCAAAAAAAAAAAAAAAGATTGATTCATGTTCTTTTCTATATCAGCCATAATTTGTTGTTTTTGCCAAGTAATATGATAATAGTGATCCATAATTTCATCCATTTAAACACATTTGGGTTGTTTCCAATTTTATTTTCTATAGGTTGGGTGTAGATTTTTGTTTTTGCTTTTTGTTTTGGGTTGTTTTATGATTTTTTGAGACAGGCTCTTGAACCCGTTATGTAGCACAGGCTGGCTGTAAATTTCTCTTGCTTCAAGTTTTAACTAGAAATAAAGCCTTCATAAACATTTACAAACAAATTTTTATGTGCACATGTATTTTCATTTCTGTAGCATAAATGCTCAAGAATGTAATTGCTATATTATATGGTAATTATGTGTTTTAATTTTTTTCTTTTTAAAAAGATTTTATTTTAATCACTTATTTATTTGGTACCGATTAAGTTTTAATTTTTTTAAGAGACTGAGGCTTCAGGATTGTAAGTTTAAACCCAATATGGGCAATTTAACAAGTCTGACTCAAAATTTAAGGGTGGGAAGACCTGGGTACAGTCCAAAGGAGGTCCTAAATTCAGTCACCAGCTGCATTAAGCTGTTACTTCGGAGTGCTGCAGCGTTTTACTTTCCTCTGCTTCGTCTCTCTTCAACATTTAGTGTAGTTGAGCCATTCTGATAGCCATTCTTATAGGTGCATAGTGATATCTTGGTATGGTTTTCATTTGCCTAGAAAATGATTGTTGAACATTGCCTTTATATGCTTAATTACCATCTTTATATTCTCTTTAACAAAATGTTCCTTCATATCCTTGGTCCATATTCTAATCTGACCAAGATTAGACCAATCTATGTTTTACTTTCGATACTTTAGGGAGTTTTGTATAGGTTCTCAATGTTAGTCTTTTGTGAAATAGACGGTTTACAAATATTTTCTCTACTCTAGATCTTATTCACATTGTCCTTTAACATGCTTTTAATTTTATGGTCATCCTATCAATTTTTTCATTTATGAATCTTTCTTGTAATGTCAAGTTAAATACTTACCAGTAGATACTGAAATTTTCTTGTTTTTTGCTAAAAGTTTTATAGTTTTATATTTAAGCTTGTGATCCACTTTCGTTTTCCTGTAAGAGAATTAGATCAAGATTCTTTAGTGCTTTTTATTTTTAACACTATTGATGTCCTGTAACTTAAGACCATTTTTTATCTCCAGTGAGTTACTTTTAAGCCTTTGTCAAAAAATCGATTAGGTATATTTGTGTGACTATTTCCAGATTTTCTCTAGTCTTATTGATGTCTTTGTTCCTCTGCCAACAGCAGAGACTAGATTATTGTAGCTGTCTTTTAAATCTTAAAAAGGTGCAGACTAATCCATCTGTGTTCTTTTTGAAATGTTTTAACTTTGCTTATTCCTTTGTCTTTCTGTGCAAATTTTAGGATAAAATTAACTACATCTACATAAATTCTTGCTGAGACTATGGTAAAACTCATATTAAATCCTTATATTGGAGGTTTTTGGGTTAGCACAGTGACCTTAAGTGCTTGTACCAGCAATCCCAGTCAGGTCAATCCCCAGACCCACCCTTAAGGCTGTCTGAGCCTGCAAAACAAAACAAAAAAGCATTATGTTGAATTGACATCTTTTTTAGGGAAGGATGTTTAGCGTGTTCAGGGTCTCACTACTAGATTGGACTCATAGTGATCCTCCTGTTTACAGCTCCCAAGAGCTGGGATTACAGGCACTTGCCTCAAATTGCCATCTTACTGCACCCATGGGCAGGGCTGACACAGCAGGCCCGGGGGTTGAACTTTCCCTGTCCCTGTACCTGCTTGCAGATGCTTTAATCCACTGAGCTATTTGGCCAGCCCTGAATTAACATCTTTATCACGTTGAGTTTTTACTGTGTTGATCTTACTATACATTTCTCTATTTCAGTCTTTAAATTTTCTTGCATCAGGCCGAGGAGAAGGCTCAGCAGCACAGTGCCTGCCTAGGAAGTGCAGGGTCTTGAGTTTGATTCTCCCTTTCTTTCATCGACATGTAGTTTTCAGCACGCCAAGTGCTATATATGTTTGTAAAAGTTGTTGTATTTCTAACTGCATCTACATAAATACAAATTATATTTTATATTTATTTTTGTATACTGCAACATTGCTAGGCACAGTATCAGTCCTAGGAGCTTTTTTCCTGTGTTTCTTGGGATTTTCCTTGGAAACGATCATGTCATCTACAAATACAGACAATTTTATTTCTTCCTGACTCGTATACTTTTGTAACTTCTGTTTTTTCTTGCTTCGTTACACTACCTAGAACTGACACTGTTGAATGAGAGTAATGAAGCAGACAACTTTGTCTTGTCCCTGATATTAAAAGAAAGAAATTTGTCTTTCACTATTCAATGTAATGTTGAGTGTAGAATATTTTTTATGTTTTTTAAACAGGGTCTTACTGTATAGTTTACGCTGGCCCAAACTCACTCTGTAGCTTGTAGTTGCTACAAACTTGTCAGGCATACTCCTTCATGCCCTGCTGTCTGTAGAATATTTGTAGGTTTCTGTCAAAGATGTAGACATTCACCTGTGTTCTAGTTGTCTGAGACTTTATCATGAATGAGTGTTGAATTTTGTCATACACAATTTTTGCACTAACTGATACAGCGGTATAATTTTTTTTTATTTAGATCATTAGTATGGGGCCCGGCAGGATGGCTCAGTGGTCTAGAGAGCCTGCTTGGGGAAGCTTGGGCGGCTTCAGGGACCGCAGTTCGATCCCTGGCACCACATGCTGCGCCAGCCCTGCCCTTGGCGTGGGCTGAGCTGGCCATAAAAATAAATGAATAAAAACAAACAAGGGTTCTGAAACAAGAATAAAAAAATAATTAAAAAAAATAGATCATTAGTATGTTATGTTACATTGATTTCTGAATATTGAATCAGCCTTACATCATTAATGTAAAGTCCACTTACAATGTATAATTCTTTTTATATTTTTATTAAGAGTTTTTGGTGACACACGCCTGTAATCCCAGCACTCAGGAGGCTGAGACAGGAGGATTGGTGCGAGTTCGAGACCAGCCTGAGCTACAAAAGTGAGCTCAAGGCCAGCCTCAACTGCATAGCAAGACTCTGTCTCAAAAAGACAAAAAAAAAGTTTTTATTTCTGTATCCATGAAAATATTGGCTTGTTTGTTTGGTACAAGGTCTCTGTACACAGCTCAGACTCACAGTGATCCTCCTTTCTCAGCCTCCCCAGAGCAGGGATTGTAGACATGCACCACCACACCTGGTTTCAGGCCCTGGCCCTGCCATGGTGTACCCAGGATTCTAGGGCTGGCACAGCATGCAGTACCCAAGATCAAACCCACATCTTTGCATTTGTCAAGCAGGTGCTTAGACCACTACAGCTGTCTCCCCAGTCCCTTACTGGTATATTCATGTCTAGTTCTTTGTTCTACTTTTAGGTCTTTGTGTAGTTTTCATATCAGAGTAATGTTTCATAAAATGATTTGGGTGTTCCTTCCTCTCCTACTTTTTGGTAGAGATTCTCTGAAATTGGAATTAATTCTTTAAATATTTGGTAAAGTTTTTTTTTGGATACCATCTGGGTCTGGAGAGATCTTTTTGGAAGGTGTTTGGACTATGAATTTCATTTTCTTTTATACTGAGTTCTCATAGTTGGTATTTTTAAGCAATTGGTTTATTTCACCAACATTGTCAAAATTTATGTGTGTTGAATTGTTCATAGCATTTCCTGATTATCCTTTTAATAGAATTTGCAAGGTTTGTAGGGCTTTACTGTTTCATTCCTTATTTTGATAATTGTCTCTTCTTTGTCTGCCACTTTTTTTTTTTTTTTTTTTTTTTTGTCTTTTTGAGACAGGGTCTCGCTATGCAGTTCAGGCTAGCCTTGAGCTCACTTTTGTAGCCCAGGCTGGTCTCGAACTCGCACCCATCCTCCTGCCTCAGCCTCCCGAGTGCTGAGATTACAGGCATGAGCCACCACACCCGGCACCACATATATTTTTTAATTAATTTACTTATTTTTTTTTAGACAGGGTCTTACTATGTAGTTCAGTGTGGCCTTAAGCTCATTTTGTAGCCCAGGCTGGTCTCGAACTCACAGTGATCCTCCAGGCTTAGCCTTACCTTATATATTTTTAAAGAAGCAATTTTTTATTTCATTGTGTTTTCTCTATTTTTGTGAATTTTGTTTTGTGGTGTATTTGGAGAGAATTTGTTTATCTGTTTTTGTTGTCAGTACTGAGTATTAAGCCTAGAGCCTTCCCTCTTCTTTGTTTTTTCTTTTAAATTTTGTTTTGTTTTTTGAGACAGTGTCTCAGTATGGAACTCAAGCTAGCCTTGAATTCATTGTGTAGCCTACATTGAGGCAATCCTTCTGCATGGGCCTCTGACTGCTGGCATGTAGGAAATGTGCCTCCATGCTCTTTTACAATTTTTAAGACAATTTCACTAAATTGCTGAGTTACCCAAGCTTAGCTTGAACTTGCAATCCTTCCCCTGTAGCTTGTCAGAGTGCTGAAGTTACACATATGCACTGCCATATCCGGCTTATTTCTTTTTCTTTCATTTTAATTGCTTTGGTTTTTGTTTTCCTAGAGCTTTGTGGTATTTTTGTGGGGTTTTTTGTTTGTTTTTATCATACTATGGATTGAACTCACAGCGTCATGAAATCTAGGCAAGTGTTATATAACACTAAGCTACAACTCAAACTCTGCCTTAAAATTTTATTTTGACCCAGTGTTACGGTAAATTGCCCAGAATGGTCCTCTTGCTTCATCCTGTTAAGCTAGAATTATAGGCATCCTTGCCTGGGTCTTTTTTTCTGAAATATTAATTTGAAGCTTTTCCATTTAACTAACGTACGTATTAGAGTTACGGATTTTCTCAGCATTGACCTAACTTTATCCAGCAAATTTTGCTGTCTTATTCTTTCACTTTCATTCTGTCGATGTATTTTAGAAAAATTTCTCATCAAACTTACTCTTTTGACCAATGGGTTATTTATATATTTATCATTTCATTTTCCAAGTGTTTGGACATGTTCCTGTTACCTATTATTTCATCTCTAGGTTGATGCCATTCTGATCAGAGATCATGTACTTCACGATTTTCTATTGTTTTAGATTTTTTTATGGTTCATCTAATGATCTAGGACATATATATGCTCTTTGATCGAAAACCATGGTGAGGGGCTGGGGATAGCTCAGGGGCACAAGTGGCCTGCCTGGCAAGTGGAAAGTCCTGAGTGTGATCCCCAGTTCCAGAAGGAAGGAAGGAAGGGAGGGAGGGAGGGAAGGAAAAGAAGGAAGAAAGGAAGGAAAGAGGAAAGGAAAAAGAAAACCATGATGAATATTTGAATTTATTGTAGTAGAAAACATTGCTGCTAATCCTTCCCAAAATATTCTCCCTCTTTAAACATACTTACCCTACCTTGCTACTTTCTGAGGCAGTTCTGCAAGTTCTTTTGTTTTCTTTAGTTGCAGTATGGTGGCTGTGGTCCTTTTTACTTCCGGGTAAGAGCCAAAAGCTCCATTGAGTAAGGTTAAAGAGGATACACTGTTTCTGTTGGATGATATTCAACAGCCTTGTAGAGACGTGAAAGAGGGCTTTCAGGATTGCTTCAAAAAATGAGCAATATAACAAAGAAGCGCCTGCCTGGCAAGCACAAGGCCCTGAATTTGATTCCTGATATCAAAAGGAAAACGAAAATGGCAAGCAGGGAAATTTGCGAAACAAGAGGGAATATTTTGATGAATATTAATGGCACTATTTCTTTTATTATAATAATGTTTTGATTTGAATAGTTACCACACTTTTGCTTACACCTTATAGCTTAGTATGTGATCCATGGGTGCTTGAAAAGCATGTGTATTCTGCTTTTGTTGAGTGGGATGTTTTATATGTTGAGTATGTCTTAATAGTTGATAGAGTTGTTATGTTCTCCTATATTCCTATATCCTTGCTGATTTTTTGTCCAGTTATTTACTTGTCAAGAGAAGGATATTAAAATCTCCAAGTATAATTGTAGATTTATTTATCTTTTTTTTGTTTTGTTTTGTTTTGTTTTGTTTTGTTTTTGTCTTTTTGAGACAGGGTCTCGCTATGCAGTTGTGGCTGGCCTTGATATTTATCTTTTTAGTTCTGTCAGTTTTGACTCATATTTTCCAACTTTGAGGAAATTGTGGCCTACTTTTTTAGGATTATATATTCTTGGTAGATTGGCCCTACTATTGTTATATAATGTTTCTCTCTAGTTTTTGCAGGTTTCTTTCCTTAACATATACTGATATTAATATAGCCGTTTTCAGTTTCTTTTGGTTAATGTTTGCATAAATTAAAAAGTCTTCATTCTTTTACTTTCCTTTTATTGAGGCTTTTTTTTTTAACTTTCTTTTCTTTCTATTATGGCCCGTTCAGCCTGCCCTGGGAGTGGGGCTGGCGCAGCATGTGGTGTTGGCAATCAAACCGCAGTCCCGGCAGTTGCCCAAGCTTGCCTAAGCAGGCGCTTTAGACTGCTGAGCTATCTCACTGTCCCTGAGTCATTCTTTTTAGTGCACTTTGTCACTGTCTTCTAGCTGGTGGTTCATGCTATTAACAAATAATGTCATTCTGATACAGATCTTCTGTTCCTCATACTGAGTATAGTTGCCCATACCATACCTTTCTACTGAAAACACGTACTTAGTATAATAGTAGCTGTCAGGGGAAATACAAGAAGCAATCTTTATGCTCAGCCATTTGACACTACAAATGCAAGGTGTATACAAGTGTGCCAAAGTGCAAATGGATGAGTTTTACCCACATGATGTACCTTGTTAACATGTTTTCTTTAGGTTTTTCTTACAAATTTAGCATGAAAATCCATACAGCTTTAGGAGATTGAAAGGAGTTTGCTACTAATGGTGACTTGAACCATATAAGCCAGAGAAGTTAACAAAATAAGACAGAGGAGTACAGAAAGACCTTGATTCAGATGAGGAGGAAATTAGTGTTGCAAATAAATATGTGACTAGTCAAAATGCTATGGACTGGTCACTTGTTCCTAAAAGATCCAATGTTAGAACTAGGTCAGAAAATGTTATCAGGTTCTTTCCAGTGGTGCAACCTACGGGACAGAATGCCAAGCAGTGTTGGAAATTGTAAGGGGCAATATGTTATAAGATGTTTTGAAATACAGGAAAACATTCTATATGCATCAATAATAATAATACTCAAAAATAGGTTTATCTCCATATTTCACTGAAGTAAAAGCCTCATATCAGTACTTTTTCATTCTAGTCATCAGAATCTAAGATATTCATGGAGAAGTAACAGACACAGGGCTGAGATTTTTAGAACAAATGACACTCAAGAGATACGGTTTCCTTCAAAATTGCTGTTTTGACTGCAGAAACACCAGAAAAGAAAAAAGTCTGACAATTTGGCTGCTGCGCTCTCATTTGTTGTAAGCTTTGTTTCAAACTGTCAAGCAATTTATACACCATCTGAATACATGACAGTCAATGAAAAACTTGCATCATTTTGTGGTTGTTGAAGCTTTTGGCTTTTTGTGCCAAGTAAACCTTCCAAATATGGTGTAAAAATATATGTCCTAGTATGTGAAGACATTTTATGATTTGAATTTAGAAATTTTTCCTTGGGGGAAAAAAAGAAATGCATCCCTAGAACTCAGCAGACATTCTGACTCAGTCACCTTGCTGAGACAAAATTCCCAGCGCCCAGAATTAAGGAAGGAAAGATTAGTTGGCTCATAGTTAGTGGGGGCTTAGTCTATACTCAGCTGCTCCAAGGCAGAGTGGCACATGGCACAGCACAACTGTTCATGATGGCAGCCAAAAGCAAAGGGAGGTGCAGGAGCTCAGGCAGCTAGAAAATCTCTCACCCCCTCCTCACATTGTAATACAGATTCCCTGCCCCAGGGCAGATGCAACACCCACACCCACAATAATCAGTCACAAACTCCAGAAGTTGATGAGGCTTTGGGGGATGACAACTAAACACAAACCTTATATAACAGTATAGTAATGAACCATGTGACTTTGTAAATAAACCACATTTGAAACAGTAACCTAAATGTCACATTCAGCAGTTGATTCACTATTTACCCATTGTTGTTACATTTGCTAAGAGAATACCAGACCACCACAGGAACTGTTCCCAGGACAAAGCTAAGATTTTGGAAACAAGGTTGCTAGTTCACAGTAGAGAGATGTACAGTAAGATTTCAGAAGGACATAACATTGGCCTCCTATATGGTGTAGAGAAACAAAGTAGTATTGATATTGTTCACATTACACCACAACACTATCATGGTGGAGCATGCCTGTAAGCCAGCACTCAGGAAGAGGCTGAGGCAGGAGGATCCTGTGAGTTCAAGATCAGCCTGTACCACATACATGACCCTGTCTCAAAAGAGACAACAAATGAAGCCAAGAATGATCACATTTTACAACAAAATGAAAGGGAACTAAGGACTGGCGAGACAGCTCAGCAGACTAAGCACCTGCTTACGCAAGCACAGGGACTGGGGTTCGATCTCTGGCACTACATACCCCACTGTCCCTGCTCCTGGATACAAAGAGCATTCAACAGTCTCCGATGTGGTGGTGGGCACCTATAGTCCTAGCACTGGGGAGGCTGAAAACAGGAAGATCACTACGAGTTCAATCTGCGTAGTGAGACCCTGCATTAAACAAAACAAAATAAAATGAAATGAAATAAGATAAAGAAACTAAATATTGTTGGAATTATGCAGCAACTATCATGTCACTTCAAACACAAAGCATTGGCCCATGGTTGTGTTTTATTTGGTCCTAAATATGTCAGGCATAAATAGTTTGATAGTTTACTAAGACAGTAACAAGCACAGGGCTGGGGAGCTAGCTTGGCAGTCTAAGTACCTGTCTGGCAAGCTCAAGGACCTGAGTTCGATCCCCCCAGTGCCACATGCTATGCCAGCCCTGGAACTTCAGGTGTGCTATGTAGGTTCTGAAACCAGGCATGGTGAATCACTAGAAGTGTGAGCTCTGAGCTGCATAGTGAGACCCCGTATCAAATAAGTAAAATAAATTATTTTTTTTAAGATTTTAGTTTAGTTTTGTTTTTTTTTTAAGATTTTATTTATTTTTTAATTTTTATTTATGTTTTGTCTTTTTGAGACAGGGTCTTGTTGTACAGTTCAGGCTGACCTTGAGCTCACTTTTGTAGCCAAGGCTGGTCTTGAACTCGCACCAATCCTCCTGCCTCAGCCTCCCAAGTGCAAGGATTACAGGTGTGAGCCACCACACCTGGCTATAAATTATTTTTAAAAAAGAAAAAGAACAAGTCCAATATCAGTGAGAATTTTTCTTAGAGGATTGTGACTGGAATTGATAAGTGATCAGTTGCAACAGTAGGAGAACTCCTCAGAAGAATACTGGAGTAGACAAGTAGAACATCGTAGGAACCTCCTAAGAAAGCAAGAAGGCCAAGATGTCCTACCAGAAAAGACAGGAAAACAACACATGTGCTATCTATGTAAGCAACATTTGTGTATGAAACATGCTGTTCTCATGTGGGAAAACTGCATATGAAACATGCTGTTCTCATGTGGGAAAACTGCCTTAAGTATGATAACTGGAGTCAAGATTTTTCTTATGGCAGAGTTTTATTTTTATTTTTATCATTCACATAGAATTTATTTCTGATGACTTTTTGTATTTGATAAGCAAACAGTTGATACAGAACATGTTGATATGTATTCTAAACACAATATATATTTGATATTTAATTTTCTTTTCCTGATAAATGGACATTGTATAATAGGAAACTCCTCACAAGGGAATAAGCGAGAGAGGTGGCAATGGAAAGAAAAGGTACGTACATGTGCTAACAGTGAAACATATGTATGGAACATGGTGTTGTCATGTATGAAGGGTATGGTAGGTGTGAAAATTAAAGGCCATTTTTTTTTAAAGGCCATTTTTGTGGTAAAGTTTTGTGTTTTCATTGTAGTTCATATAGGACTTTATTTCTGCTATTTTTCAGATCTTGTAAACAGGTAAACGATTGATATTGAAAATGTTGGGCCAGCCAAATATCTTAGCAGATTAAAGTGGCTGCAAGCAGGTGCAGGGGCCTGGGGTTCAATCCCTGGGCCTGCCAAGCCAGCCCCACGCCCCGCCCCCCCAGGGCACACTGAGATAGCAGTTGAGATTGGGCATGGTGGCATACACCTGTAATCTCAGCTTTTGGGAGGCTGTAAATGGGGATCACTATGAATTTGATCTAATAGTGAGACCTTGAACACCGTGTAGACCTTTCCCTAAAATACAACCAAAGAAAAAAGAAAAAGTTGTTTATTATACATGCATTACATACTAAAAGTTTAATATTTTACTGATATTTTATTTTCCTCAAGTACACATTGTTTAATACAGTAAAACATAAAATTAGTAATTCATCAGTAAAAATAAATGTGTGTTACATAGCCCTACAGCACACGCTTTTTAAAAAATCTACCATGATGTCCCCAGGGCTGTGGTTAAGTGTGTAACTTATTTTATTTTCTCTGATTTCTCAATGTTTTCTTTTTCCTGACTTTCTCTGACTTGAGCCTTTTTATTCCATTTTGATTTATCTACACTAAGAGGAAATTTAACAAGGAGGACAATTTCTCCCCGCCTCCCCCGAATCAGGGATTGAACTCAGGCCCTTGTGCTTGCCAGGCAAGTGCTTATTCTACTGAGCTATCTCCCCAGCCCCAAGGAGTACATTTTCTGAAAAAGATATCATTAGGTGATTTCGTTTTGCACACATCACAGGTTATACTTTTTATTTTTATTTTTTTTTTTTTTTTT
>PVJA010040414.1:0-18521 GCA_004027025.1 Myocastor coypus | reverse complement strand
CTGGGATTATAGGTTTTAGTACTGATGGGATTATGGGTGGAAGTACTTCTGGGATTATGGGTGTAGCCTAGGGCGGGAGCTAAGGCAGAGAGCCTGAATGTAATATGAAGAGAGACAGAGAGACAGACTGGAGCTCGGGCTGTTGCTGCTGCTCTGCTGCCCTGTTTGGTTGGCTGCCTCTGCCACCATTTTGCTGCTGCTCTGCCGCCATGAACTGGATGCTCTCCGCCCTGCTCTACTCAGCCTTGGGCCAACCGAATATGGACTGAAACCTCCACAAACTGTGAGCTAAATAAACCTTTCCTTCCTTCATTTTGAGTGTTGGGTATTTGTCCCAGCAACAAGCAAAAAGTAACTAATACAACTAGATACCTAGGGGCTTGGCCTGGGAAGACAGACTTTACAGACTTAACCAGTTGTGCCAAAGGCTTCCCTCACACCAAAGAGGGCAGTGTTGACAAAAGAGGCCTCGAGGTGTATTCAGAACTCACAAGAATGCCCACACATATTGGGCGACAGACACTTTTAGGAAGAGATCAGAAATATGGAAGAAAATTTTAAGCCTTATTAAGATTGTTTTTGTTCTCACCCATTCCTCTGCATGTCTCACTAGACTACACAAATTCACAAATCCTTTTTCAGGGCTTTAACTCTACTGTTAGGGACTAGGTCTACTACATGCAAATGATGGTAAGGTGAGAGAGGCAGACAACAATAATTAATCATGAAAAATAAAAAGTAAGATTCTAAGAAAGTGTCCAAAACCCACTGGGAAGGAACTCAGGAGAGATCCAATGTAGACGGAGGTGTGGAGGGTTTCAAAGCATGCGGAGTCATGAGAGCCCAGGAAGAAATGGCATCAGTGTTCATTGACAGATTGGTCCCAAAGCAAGTGGTGTGGGTCCCTTTGAGCATGGGTTTGGAGGACTGCTGGGAACCAAGCCCCTGCAGTGGACTTCTCCTCCACAGGCCTTCTCTGCATCCTCCAGTGGGTTTAGCACGCCATTATCAGGAGAGGGTGTTACTTGACTGTGATGTTTATAGTGTTTGAATTCTTAATCCCTTGCAGTTGGTTTGAAAATGTATAAATAAAATAAACACCACATGGTTTTAAGCTTCTTCCCCATCCAGGAATAAACTAGATTTAAACTTCCCATCAGCTGGCAGTTCCAACTATCGCAGTCTAATGACTAAAATCCACGTATTTCACGCTATAGGTTGGAAAGATGGCAGGGGGCACTCTCAGATTATATTGTTGAAAGACTGTAAAGTTTCCCCATCTCCTGGCTACCAAAATGTTTGCCTTTTGGTTGACTGATTTTGATGCTCACTTGTTATCCTACTTATTCAGGTTGGAAATCATTAAACAAAATGATGGCTCTTGGTTTACGAGACTGACGTCTAAAAACAAAATACTTCTTGCTATTGAGTGCTCATCAGTTTCTCACTCCTATTAAAAATTATTCTCTTCCCCTATAGAAACCCATGAGACCAGACTTCTATTAAACAGATTCAAAACACTTACCAATCATCACCTCATTAATCTGCATGCTCTTCCCTGTTAAATAGGGACAAGTGTTATTACACCACACTGGGCCAAGACAAGAAAGAGTGTGGTTCAGCGGGCAATTATAAGTCTTTCAGAAACATACAGACTACTCGATTTTCACTGAAGTTTCAAGGTTGAATCACAGAATAATAGCATAGTAAAGCTGGAATTTTCTGTAAAGGTGAAGAGGCAGAGTTTCAGAGCAAGTACAGTGCAGTTAACTAGTGCTGCATTCCAACAGAAGTTCTGATTTGTACATCCTTGGGTGAGATTCTGAACTCTTTTGACCCAGTTTCTTCATCCATAAAATGGAGCCAATGCATAGGATGGGTACACTTTAATAAAATGCTTCCTATCTGCAGTTGGTTGAATCCACCCATGCAGAACCTACAGATCCAGGGTTCTGTAGTTTATCATTAGGCTCTTGCTCAGTCCCTGCTCAATGCCCTAGATATTTTAGAAGTGAGATTACTGAAACCAGAGAGGATGTGTGCTTTCCCCCAAGGTTCCATAGCTAGTTAGAGAGACCTTCAGACCATGATGCCTTTCAAGCCAAAATCTCAGCCAATCCCATGGGGAGCACCAGAACAAACACTGTTCATGACAGGAATGCTATGTGGGGCAGGGACATGCAGGCCCTAGCCTTCTGGTCATGCCCAACCACTAGAAGAAGGTGCTGATGGCTAACTGCACTCTTTGCAGCTGACTGAAAAGTTCTTTCTTAAGGGGAAATTCAGGCAGTGGGCCTCCATGGCTGCCACTCAAATAATTCCAAAGCAAATAAGTGCTTCCGGGGAATGGAATGTGCCAATAGAAGATTCCAGCATTTATTAGGGTCATATGTTGCTAGGTGCCAAGTACTCTTCCACAAAAGCCTCTTATTTGATTGGCCAGAAAGTTTTTGATAAGAAAGATGTATCCATCCATCAAACCACCACAAGCATCACATGTATATAACTGAATTCTCGACACAAATTCAACTTCCAGGAATGCCCCAGCCCACATGGCTCTCGAAGTTCCCTAGGGGGAAGGACTAGAGGATAGAGCTATAAAGATAAGAGACAGAGAGGTGAGGTCATACGGAGCCCTCCCTCCAGATGAGAGGAAAGGAACTGCTCAACCACCATAGCACATGTATTTATAAATTTGGTAGGTTGGTGTCATGTGATACCTCTTTGCCTAGCAAGCCACTGTTTGAGTGGTCCTGGGTCTTGGTGTTCTTTGGACGGAAGCAGTTTGCTCATGTGGCTTGCCTTGGGAGTGCTTTGTTCTCTGTCAAGGCTTGCCTCACTCCTCACATGTGATCAACTTCTACCCTCAGCTGCTCCCTACACATGAACATACCATAGGGAATAGATGCCTGACTTAGAAGTCTGAAGTTTGGGGTCTAATTCAATTTATCTTTCTAAGGTAGTGCTTGGTGTTAGATTTATCGTTTTCATAGGCAGATAAAAAGATGAATGTGGCACTTGTACTTTAAATTCTACAAGTCACTATGTGACTAAATGTATAGTCTCCAAGCCTGGCTCTGTCTGGCCCTCCTTGAGACTCTGAAAGCAACATAACATTTGGAATAAAGCACTTAAGCTAGAAAGTGTGGGCTCCACTGACCTACTACTTCCAGCTGGACTCCATCCCCTAACAGCACATTTGGTTAGAAAGTTATCAGTGGGTTAATCTACTGATGAGGTTAGTGATACTATGATCTAATCACCTTCTTTTTTTAATGTATTTAGTACAGGGTCAACAGGGTCTCACTACACAGATGTGATTCATAGTGATCTTCCCATTTTCAGCCTCCCAAGAGCGGGGATTACAAGTGTGGGCCACTGTCCCCATTCTCAGTTACCTTCTCAGTGTGCCTGCCCTGGGGGCAGGGCTAGCAGGGCACACCAGGTATACAACCCTGTCTCTGTGTCTGCCTAAGCAGGTGCTTTAATCCACTAAGCTATCTGGCCAGCCCTAATCTCCTAAAAGCCCTACATCTAAGCACATGAATCTTTTGGGAGATATATTTTATCCAAACCATAACACAAGAGGATCACAGGTTTGAGGACATTGTGAACTACATAGCAAGGCCTTGTCTACAAACAAACAAACATATATGATGGATTCAGAAAAGGATATGTTGAAAGCAACCCAATAATGTGTCACAATTGCCCAAAAAGTGAGTCAGAATATTTTTTCAAAGTAAAAGTAACTATTTCAAATTGTAGCAAAGCATCCCTGCTTTTGATTCTTCCACATATATATTTGCTTTCCTGAATGTTAACAATCTTCAAACTGAAGAATGTTCACAGGCAAGGAATTTGTTGAAATAGAGATGGCTACTTTGCACTAATATTTTGCAAACTCATTTCAAGCCATGTCTTCCATGTTGTGTCTGTGAGCCTCATTAGAGAATGTCTGGCATGAATCCACAACACAAGCCTGAGAGTCAGTCCCTTTACTAGTGCCATCATTTCTTACTGGAATTGTTGTAATTGTGAGCCTAAAACACTGTGTAAAATCTACTCACTGTAACCAGAAATCTCCAGAAGATTTGATACGGCATTACATCCTGTACTAACATGGTGAAAACTATTTATTGTTATCAGATCTCTCTTTATAAGGGTAAGAGAATAGAAATGTCACTGAAAACAAAAATGTCACATGCATGAATATTATAACAGGCTTAACTGACAAAGTCGCCCACTTCCTATTATATAATGGACAATGGTAACTATTATTAAATAAAAGAGTCCAGTCTTTTATTTGAAGGGGATAAATATATAATGCCATGAAGTCCAAGTTACTGAAATTTTGGAAAAACTTCTTTAGTGAAGTTTTAACTTACTTTCACAAGACTATTTAAAGATTCTTGATCTGAGTCATATACTAGTATTAACCCTTCAATGTCTTCTAACCCATTTTTCAAACACCTGTAACAACAAAGCATGATTTTTTCTCTTCAAATTCTTGTTCATTAATTTTTTTTTCTTGGTAACAAGAATTTCGTGCAAAAATTCAAAAAATTGCAATGCTTGGTACAAATGGATTAATGCTTTGCTCTTACATTTAGGGTACTTTAAAAAAAAAAAAAGACCCAGAAGTTTATTATATCTAATAAATGAATTCAGCAAACTTGGGAGATACAAAAGCAATGTATAGCCGGGCGTGGTGGCTCACGCCTGTAATCCCAGCACTCGGGAGGCTGAGGCAGGAAGATCAGTGAGAGTTCAAGACCAACCTGGGCTACAAAAGTGAGCTCAAGGCCAGCCTGAACTGCATAATGAGACCCTTTTTCAAAAAAAAAAAGCAATGTATAAAACCCTGTGGTATGACTATATACTAACAACACATGATCTTGTTTTATTTTGTTTTTGTTTTTTTTTTTTTTGAGCTCACTATGCAGTTCAGGCAGGACCTGAACTCTTTTGTAGCCCAGGCTGGCCTCCAACTTGCAATGATCCTCCTACCTCAACCTCCCAAGTGCTGGGGTTACAGGCAAGAACCACCACATCATGATAACAATGATTTTAAAATTAAATTAAGAGAGCAATTCTATTTACAATGGAATTATTAAAAAGAATATGCTATAGTTTGTCTCTGGTTGTTCTCCTGAAAGCCTCATGCAGTCATAGGGTAGTTTCTAGAGTTTGTGATTAAATCATGATCCAGTGCTGGGATGATGGATATAAGTGCTTCTGGGGTTATGGGTGTGAGTACTATACTCAGCCTGGGGCAGACAGCCTTAATGTAACATGTGGGCGACACATTTGCTCTCTGTTGCCATTATTGCCAATATTCCTCCCTTTGTTCTCTGCTCTTTGCCACCATCATGAACAGTTGCTCTCTGCCATGTGCCGCTCTACCTTGGGGCCAGCTGAGTACGGACTAAAACCTCCACTGACTATGAGATAAATAAACCTTTCCTTTCTTAATTTTGGGTGTTGGGTATTTGTCCCAACAATGAGAGAAGAATAACTGGAACAGAAGGAGATAATTAAATACTTAGTAATAAACCTCCCAAGGAAGCAAAAACTTGTACACTGAAAGATACAAAACTTTCATGGAAGAAGTTAAAGAAAACATAAATAAATAGAGAGACAGTCTATGTCCATGGATTGGAACACTTAGTTTTGTTAAGAAATCGATACTATTCAGATAAATCTCCAGGTTCAACATGATCCCTATCAAAACATAATGGCATTTTTTCTAGAAATAGGGAAACATTCTAAAATTTGTATAAAAGTTCAGATAACTCCAAATAGCCAAAGCAATTTTGTCAAGCAACGATACACACTTCCTGATTTCAAAATATATTACAAAGCTGAATAAAGACGGTGATACTATCGAGAAGACAGCCACATATATAAGTGGAATAGAATAAAAAACCCAGAAACAAAGCCAAGCATGTATTTTCAAGTGATCTTTGACAAGGATGCAAAAAGAACATACCAAATAAATAGTCTCTTCAACAAATGCTGCTTGGGAAGCTAGACAAGAAATTAGGCCTTGAACTAGGCCTGGTGGCAACACCTATAATCCCAGCACTAGGGCGACAGAGACACGAGGATTACTATGAGTCTGAACTGTGTAGTGAGACCCTGTATCAAATACAAAGATTTTTTTAAAAAAAGAAGAATGAAAGTTGGTCTTTATCTTACTAAAAAATTAGTCTATGTAGTGTAAGTACAAAAAGTAACTAAAACTACATTAAAGACGTAAACATAAGAACCCAAACTATAGAGCTCCTAGAAGAGTGCTCATGAGCCTGGCGTGGTGGCGCACGCCTGTAATCCCAGCACTAGCCTGTAATCCCAGCACTCGGGAGGCTGAGGCAGGAGGATTGGTGCGAGTTCGAGACCAGCCTGGGCTACAAAAGTGAGCTCAAGGCCAGCCTCAACTGCATAGCGAGACCCTGTCTCAAAAAGACAAAAAAAAAAAAGAAGAGTGCTCACTTGAGTAATGCATATACAAAGACTCCTAGAAAAACATAGGAGAAAGGCTTCGTGACACTGAATTTGACAAGAGAGCAAGCTCTATTGCAAAAAAAAAAATTAAATAGAACTTCTATATGATTCAACAATCCCACTTCTGGCTATCTATTGAAAATTAAAAGCAATGTCTTAAGAGATACCTACAGAATGTGTAGGTAAAACCGTCCAAGTGTCCATCAGTGGACCAATGCACCAATGGGCCAGTGACATGGGATATATAGATACAATGGAGTATTATTCAACTTTAAAAAGGAAGGAAATCAGCCACATACTACAATATAAATGAATCTCAAGGAGAGATTATGCTAGGTACAATAAGGCATGCACCTATATAACTGATTATTACACAGGGCATCTAAAGTCATCAAATTCATAGAAATTACAGTGGTGGTCCCTAAGGACTGGTAAGAAAGAAAACAAGGTTGTCTGATTGGTACAGTGTTTCCATTTTGCAAGATAAAAACATTCTGGAGATCTTTTTCACAACAATGTGGCTGTACTTAACATTCTTGTATTCACTGTATTTTTCAGTACTGGGGGTTGGACCCAGGGAGTGTCAAACAACATCCCCAATAATTGCACCTGCTGAGCTCGAAGTTGTCATCCTCTGACCTCACTGGGATTACAGGCAAGAGCCATCATAACTGACTTCTAAACTATACATTTCAAATGGTTAAAATGTTAAATTTTACATGTTTCTTACCACCAAAAAAGATATTTTTTAAAAATCTATTTATTTATTTATTTATTTATTTTTATGGTTGGCTCAGCCTGCCCTGAGGGCAGGGCTGGTGGAGCATGTGGTGCCCGGGATCAAACTTTGGTCCGTGCAGCTGCCCAGGCTTTCCTAAGCAGGAGCCTTAGACCACTGAGACATCCTGCCGGGCCCCATAAAAATCTATACTTCAAAAACTATAGCATGAATGTGAATTTCAAATCTAGATATGTCATTAACATTTGAGAAAATAACAAAGCCATTTCCATACTGATTGTTTTTCTTACCTCATATCACTATGCAACTGGGGATATAAAGCTACAATTTCCAGGTCAAGTGAGGGACCCCTTCCAGTAATGTCCGGAATGAAATGCTTAGGCCCTTACCTACACACATTAAAAAAATCCAGCTGCTGTATTTCCACTCTTATACAATAAGAACCTCTTGGGGATTTTAGTGTCCTGGCCTAAAAATCCCTGCTACTCTTTGAGGGAATCAAAACTCACATTGCAGGCTACTGTGATTGCCACCAGTTATTTGCCAGACCACCAAGCCAGGGGAACAATGCAGCTTGATGGGACCTCTCATCCCCACTATCACTGCCAAAGAAAGGATTAGCCAGGTGTTAGTAGAAAGAACAGGGCTCTTTGGACTCACCCACTTTACCAGGCTCTCTGTCCCCTGGTGGACCATATTGGAATAAATTCCATTGGTGCGCCCCCCACTCCAGATCTAGGAATACTGCTTCTGATTCCAAGCTACAGGCAGCCCACTGCTCTGGTCCCCAACAGGAGCTGTATTGCATTCCCTACCTCAGGTGCCATTCCCTACCTCTTGTGTTTGTTGTCTGTCACCTAGAACCACTTTAACAGATTTCATCTCAGGGCAATAGCTTGGTGCTGACAGTGCCTTGCCTTCCAGAAGGCCCTTGGCCTTTTTATAGAAATTTTCCATCTTCCTGCCAGTAACATTCAAATTCTGCCTATCATGTATTTTCTGAGGGAGGAATAAAAAGGAAAATTTACCAGGAACTCAATTATAACACTTCTCTATTTTTTAGTGAATGAGTGGAATTGAGGTAGAATCGGGCAGAAATATGAGGTGGGAAGACTTCTCAAATGTTCTTCATAGGTTTCTACTCCCGTGCCAATTGGTTAATCACCTCTGAGAAGCCCAATGGCCTCCCTGCAAAATGCCAATCTCCTGCTCTTTCTCATTCCTCTGTTTGTTTAAATCTTTGTTTCAGAACCTTTTTTTTTTTTTTGTGGGACCAGGGTTCGAACTCACGACCTTGCACTTGCCCAGCAGGCACTTGTGCCTCGGAGCTATCTCCCTAGCCCCCAACCTATTTATTTATTTATTTATTTATTTTGAGACAGGGTCTCACTATGCAGTTCAGGCTGGCCTTGAGCTCACTTTTGTAGCCCAGGCTGGTCTTGAACTCGCACCAATCCTCCTGCCTCAGCCTCCCAAGTGCTGGGATTACGGGCGTGAGCCACCATGCCTGGCTTGTTTGTTTAAATCTTTAATTTTGCCTATGAAGACTCCTGTAAGTGTTCATTGATTTGAATTATAGGGGAAGTGGAGAAAGAATGGTCATTCTATTTTTTTGCCCTTTTTTTTTTGAGACAGGGTCTTGTTGTGCAGTTCAGGCTGACCTTGAGCTCACTTTTGTAGCCCAGGCTGGTCTCAAACTCCCACCGATCCTCCTGCCTCAGCCTCCCAAGTGCTGGGATTACAGGCATGCGCCACCATGCCCAGCTAAAATGGTCATTCTAAATAGGTACACTTTCTTGTCTTCAGATCAATTGTCCATATATTTTAATAAAACACAATTACCCACTAAAGGCAGTGGAATTAAAGAGAGTTAACTCCAGCTTTGGCACGGGGGATTCACTCTGAGCTGTAAAGATTATTTCACTCTTCTCTCTCTGCCTCACCCCAAGTTCTTTGCCTGGGCCTTCATAGAGAATGTGGCTCATTTTGAAGGAAATATGGTCATCTGCAAAAGAATTCTTTGTGTGTGCATGTGCATGTGTGTAAATGGAGTCACACAACATAGCCAAGAGTGAACAGAAAGGTCCAGAGGCTGAGAACCAGATTAGGGATGAAATGATCTTTGGATTGCCTCTAGGTACAGAAGAGCCGGTTCTGAGTTTTCCACAGAGCAGTTCAAAGTCATCTTGACACTGACTCACATATTATGCCTTCCTAGAAAACAATGAGCATTTTCCCAGAAACTAGCTTACTGCTTAACAGGTTTTGAAATTACCATTGGTATTTCTAAAGTCCTTTCAAGATATGATTGTAATTGGTAACACTGTCTCCCAACCAAAAACATTCACCAAATGCTTTCTACATGCTCGACATCATGTTCATTGTTAATAACCTAGATCACATAAGCCACACCTACCCTGTGAAATGTGTATGGTTAATCTATACTTTGTGACTGAGAGAAGTGAACATCAGAGAAGCTTCCATAAATTCATATCGCTGGTTAGTGAGAGGTAGGACTTCAAATCCAGATCAGTTTGGCCACTTATGCCCACTCAGTTCTGCCAGGGCAGTATCTACAACTCCTTGCTTTCTTCTTTCATGCCTTGGGAGGGAGGTAACAACAGCCATAGCGGGTAGAGAAAGATGGATTCCAGGTGTGCCTAGGCACGGCAGAGAAAACGAGCAAACAAATGACCAGATCAGTGACCAACTGCGCAACTCTATAATGAGGAACAACCTACTCCAACATATTGCCAGGTATGGCCCAGCCAGCAAAGGCTGGGAAAAGTGTGCTCTAAGCATGTGGATTTGCGGAGCCATATCTTCTCATTGGTATATATTAGAATAGCAATGATCTCTCTTCTCTGCCTACACACTTAAGTGAGCAAATGTACACAATGAGTCAGAAGGGTCAGAAGCTGATTGCTGGGTTCATTCATTAAACCTATGACATGGAAGACTGCATTATTGGCCTCAATTCTTCACCTTTCCCCACATCATGACTTTTGTCTTCAGCATTTGTGATTCCTGTCACTAGAAGCAGAATATATTTCCCACCATACTAATATCAGGTGTGGTCATATGATGTACTTTAGCCAATACAATGCCAGCATACTTGATTCAGGCAGAGCCTTGAAATATAACTTTAGGGTTGGGCTTCTTCTATTGTTTTCTGCCGTTCTTGTGAGTAGAACATGGCCTAAGTTTTCCGCTAGTTCAGAGAAGATAAGAGACTTCTACAGCAGACCTAGTCCCAACTTGCACCTTAGAACCAGGACCAGGCAAGATGAGCTTAGATAGGCCAATCTCTAGATGTGTGAGGAAGACTAATTGTTGTCTTAACACAGTGACTGAGTTTTGGGTGGTTTACTAGACATCATAAGAGTGCCAATAGCTAATTGATACATGAGGCTCTGCAGGCATAAGTGTCACCTGGCAAAAAGTATTTAATGAGGGTGTGTGTGTGTGTGCACATGCATGTTTCACACATGCGCCCACACACCATGTAGGTTTCAGCATGTATTCTTCACCATCATATGATAAAACATTGTTTCCCACATGTCATCTTCATAACCCAAAGAATATGCCTTCATATGAATACCAACAGAAAAGGGACTTCTGCTTATTTGGATTTTTAAATTAAACTGTAGGATAGCTGTTTGTGCAATGCCCCTAGTATGGATGAGCATTGTACAAACAGTAAGTAACTGACGTACTTTTGAAGTGTCTCTTTCCAGTGGGTGACACCTGCGGAGCTGGTGTCTTCCTGCATGTTCATGTGTAACTAGACACTTGATGATCTACAGACAGCTACAATGGGCATAGAAAGGACTGGATATAGGGTCAAGCCAGTGATGTGCTCCAGCAGGCTTGTCCCAGCTTGCTAGAGCTGACAAATTGTCAGGAATTTCACAAGCCAGTTGTTATTAAAAATTAAATTACATAAATGTGCACTAGATCTCACCCTGCAGTTCAACTCTGCTCTCAGTTCCCAGATTCCATCTTAGAAGGAGTCTGTTATAGTAGGGCATCTGGCTATGGCTGTGGCACAGTTATAATCCTGAAATTTCTCTCCTGCCTGGTCATGGCTCCCTCCCCAGATCTGAGCTCAGCTCCTGTCATGGGAAACCCTCTTGCTTCCAGGTCTGTCTCTGTTTAGGAGAGCTGGTGTGGGATAACCCTCCTGGGTCTGAAGTCTCACTGCACCCTTAAAACTCATTCTCCTGGATTTTTATGTCTTCTCCCACACCCCAGCCAACTAACTAGGATTGGTAGCTATTCAGAAGAGCTAGAGGTTGGCTGGCTGCTATGACATTAAAAATCCTAACTTTTTTTTTTCAGTACAGGGGATCAAACTCTGGACCTTGCACTTGCCAAGCAGGCACTTAAGCTACTGAGTTACCTCCCTATCCCTAGTAATCCTGACTCCTAACCCTAGTCCCTAACCTCTAACCCTAAAATGAACTTTATTTTTTATCTTCTATCTATCTATCTATCTACCTATCTATTTGTTTATTTACTTGATACAGGGTCTTGCTATGCAGCTGAGACTCCTAGAGATCCTCTTGTCTCAGCCTCCCCAACTCTGGAATTACAAGTGTGCACCATCACACCCAGTTTTGTTGACTGGCATGACGTAGCTGGGGTTCTGTGGCCAACATGGCGTGCAGTACTAGGGATTGAACCCAGGTCCTTATGTTAGCCAGGCAGGTGCTTAGACTGCTGACCTATCTCTCCAACCCTATCCCAACCCTAGAATCACAAATGCTATCATTTACCTTTAATCCTTGTTTCCTAACCCTAACCCCAAGCCCACCCCTAACCTATGACTCTATCCCCTAATCCCTAGCTCCTACCCCCTTCTCTGGGACACCCTGACCCTTCCTGGTGTAACTCTCATCCAAGGCTCTCCTAAAGGGTCAACTGCTTCTCCAGATAAGGACTTCTCTGTTTCCCTCAGGCCTTCAGGACACTCTAGGCTAACCAGCTGGTACCTCCTCGGTCTGCACTTGGAAGTTTTCCAGAGACTCAACCAGATTTGAAGCTACCTTTCCAACCCTAGTATCCCCCTGTCTGACTCTTCCAGCTCTCGGGAATGGATTATTCCCCAGCCCAGTCTGAGACACAATGCCAAGCTTCAGTTACCTGGAGGAAATAACTGAGGAGGGAAAACTCTTCCTTCAGAATATTCACTAAATTAGGCAACTCGCACTCACAGCTAACCTGCTCAGGCACTTAAGTCCTGTGTAATTTGGGGCAGGTTGCTTAACTTCTCTGTGCCCTGGTGTCTTTCTTTTTAGAAAATGCATTTAATAGTAGTACCTGTCACACAGGGTGGTTGTAAGAATCCTCTTATGCTCGGCATTCCATTTTTGGAATGGCACGTAACAATGGAATCTAATACAATTTTTTCTCTTCAAATTCTTGTTCCTTGATTTTTTCTGAGTAACATACATGAACTTCATGCGAGAATTTACAGTATGTGCAACCTTCTCCACGAATGGGTTAAATGAGTTAACATAGAAAAGCACTTGGAGCAGTCCCTGGCACCATAGTAACCACTAAAGAAGTGTTTGCTTTTGTTAACATTATTATGACTATTGCCAAAAAAGTATACATTTTCCTCTTCAGATTTCCACTTGTTCTTATAATGGGGGGAACTAAACATGCTTATTTTAGAAATTTTACAAAGAACATAAAAGTATGAAAAAGAAGGAAAAAATAACCCACATCCAGCCAGTTACTTACATCTTGAGGACAAAAGACAATTTGACTTTGCTAACAGTCTGCATTTGAGTAGCTTTTCAATTTCTGCAGCTTTCCCCAGCCAAGTAGAGCTGTAGTTTGATTTTATTTTGATCCTGGAACTCAACTATAATTCCCAGCATAACATGGGGTCTCTGTATGTTTGCCTCTCGCAGTAGGTTGGAAGCTCCCAGGATAGGAACAATGTTGCTTTAATTTCTGCATTACCAGGAATGCCCAACACAGAGCCGGGCCTGGAAAGATGTGCTCTCAATGACTGTGCGCCTTGCTTGCCACAGTCGTGCCTAGTTTGGAATCTTGTCTCACTGCCCTTAGCTCAGAAATGCAGGTTGCTAGCCAAGCTATCCTTGAAATAGATGTAAGGAGAAAAGAATCACCCGTGGAATTCATAGGGTTCTGTATTGCCTCTTCACACAAACCTTCTAAAAGGCAGCTTTCCTCTACTGAGTAATTTCAAGCATTTTCTACCACAGGGTACACGGCTCATTAAAGCAGTGATTTTCCACTTGCAGGTACAAAACTGCAGAGCAGGCCAGCCGGAGCTGTGCCCCAAGAAACATGGCATTTGTGTGGAGCTTGTTATTTTTGTTAGCTGCCTGCCAAAGACCACAGGCCAATGGAGGGTTCTTTCTCAGCCCAGACAGCAGTGCTCTAATTGACATCACTCCCTTTCCGAAGGAAGCTTACCAAGTTGCAGCAAGTGCCACCCAAGCAGCAAAATGAGAAATGGGACCATGGGGCTTCTTGTGGTATGGACATGGGATTTTTAAAGAAAATTTAAAGGAAAAACAGTGAAGGAACAAGAGAGAAGTTTGAACATGTCCGTTTTAGCAGACAACCCTGCTGCCTGGCCTAAGGCTCCAGCCTGCCCTTTTGTCCTTGATCTTTCCAGTTGGCCTGATGTTCACAGCAGAGGGCACAATCTAACCCTGTTCCTCCCTTTCCAGAAAGGTGTTTTGCTATATTTCTGTGCAAACCCAGTGTTCTGTCTGAAATAAAATAAGGCCCAGAAACAGTAGAAAAACTAACATGTGGCCAGTCACAGTGGCACAAACCTGTAATTATAGCACTTGGGAAACTGAGGCAGGAGGATTGCCACAATTTCAACATCAGCCTAGGCTCCATAGTGAGTTCGAGGTCAGCCTGAACTTCATAGGAAGACCCCGTCTCAAGAAAAACAAGCAGAGTGTGGAGCTCCCTAATCACAAAAGAACAGCTTGCTGCCCCAATTTACCAGCAGCTTCTAAATCACACAACATTGGCAAAGGCAGGAAATGCATGTATTAGTACGAAAGACACACCCATGTATTACATAAATCAATGCTTCTACTTCCAAAGCTGATGATTAAGAAGAAGAAGAAAATAATCAAGGCTTGACTCTATATTCCAAAAATGCAGAAAAGTGTCAGGGGTGTTTTGTCATTGGTGTTTTTCCTCCCCCATAATAGATTTTCTCTCCTCTTCCACAAGCAGTTCATAAGGCTATGTTTAGAACAGACGTCAGAGCTGCGAAATCAACTCACTGAAGCAAGACTTTCCCAAGGATGTCATCTTGTGGCACTTCTGAGTACTACAGCGCACCCCCACACACACCCGGCTGCACACAGCTGGCAACCAGAGGCAAACAATACTGAAATGGAGTCTTTTCATCACTTACAGAGCCCAGTCTTTGGGATCTGGCATTGTGTGGCAAGGGGCAAGCACACAGGAATTGAGAATCGGTTGACAAATTTAAAGTATTTGCACACTAACCCCAGTGACAGCCCCTTCCACATACATTATGAAGCAAATGGGTTTTTTTTGGTCTTTTTTATTGTATCAAGCTATGAAACTATTTAGAAAGGGTTCCTGAGGATAGAATCATCTAGATGCAACTTAGAGGAAAAGGACTTAGAATCCCCATAATTTTAGAGACAGAAGTGCCTGTCTGGTGGCAGACTTCCTGAGGACCATGGTCCTGCTCAGGAACACGAGCTACTTGACACTGAACACCGAGAGTGGCATATTGAGTATAATAAGCATTTTATCACACAGCAAATCCGTAGCTCTTATCAGATGTTCAGAGAAGTCCACAGACTAAGAATGAATGCCACAGCTTTCAGTGATGTCAAATGGCCTGCTTGCAGGACCTGGGCCACGGATTTGCCAACCTCATAGCCCAGGCAAGTTTAGATATTCTCAATTTGAATCTTATTGTGATGAAGACACTATTAGTTTCAGGCAGTTGTACAAGGCTAATTGTGCCGAAGCATTCACAAATTTAATACTAGCTGGGCATGGTGGCTCAAGCCTGTAATTCCAGGGCTCTCAGGAGGTTGCAGTAACAGCTGTGTGAACTCACTCCTTGTGAGCCTCAGACCAGCCTGGGCTACAGAGCGAGCTCAAGGCCTGCCTGAACTGCATAGTGAAACTCTGTCTCAAAAAGGAAAAAAAAAAGTTTAATATTGAAATTGATATTCAGACTGTGCTTCCCTGGAACACTGTCCTACCGGGCTTAATCTTACTCTCTCCCCTACTACAGCCTAAGCTCATCCTTTTCCAAATGGCAGTCCTCCCATCTGTCCAGCTCCATGGCCTTCCCACAGCCTCCTCTTCACCAGCCGAACCCCACCCAGCAGTCATAGCTTTCTTTTGCCACAGTTTTCAGAACATTCCTTCCCAGGTACCCTCTCCCTTTTTTGGAGACAATGCTTCTTTGAAAACCCGACATACAAAACTGAACACACTACCCTCAGTGACAGCCCCTTCCACCTACGTATTGCCTGACTTGAACTTGTTCGAAACACTCAAGTGCTCTTACATTTCTACCTCTCCCTCGCTTGAACTAGTCTTGCACCCTTTTCACATTAAAAAGCACGCCTCATAATGAACAATTAGCAAAGCAGAGAATAAACTAGGAGTTGTGTGGTTTCTTTTTCCTATCCTCTGTATTATTTCATTCATTCCAAACCAACCTACCCTTTATTTTATCCCCAGCTCAAATACAGATAAAAGCCTTCTTATTGATAACATTAGATTTGCCTCAAATCTGAGCTTTTTCTAGTCTTTTGATTTCCATTCTGATGAATATCTGCTTTGCTCTGGGTTTGTTCTTTAAGGGCACTAGCTTTCTGTCTTTGCGCATATCCCTTTCAAATCAAAGCTTTTGAAGAGCTGCAGCCTTGATGGTTTCTTCCCATCAGTCCCTTTTCTCTCTTCTCCAACTTCCTTATCCTGCCCATATCCACTCAGCTCTCCCCAGCTGGAGTGCTGACAGTTTTTGACTGCTACTCTTCCTGAAGCTCACCATAGACCCAAGGCAAGCCTAAAGTACCAGGAAAGCATTCCTTGACCATTGACGAAAGGGATTCAATGGCAAAGTACCCTAGCTTCTCACTCCCAAGGGAGACGAATTGGAAGTACATGCTAAGTCATCTCCTAAATGTGTCCAGAAGGACTGACCCCACTTGCCTGGGTACACTGTTCACAGGACCCAACAGCATGCCAATGCTTGACTGCCCCTTCTCCTCCCCACTGGGTTCTAGATCCAAGCCGTTAGGGAAGCAGGGGCTCAGCCTAAGACACCCCTGAATGGAGGTACTTAAGTCTCATCCTGTTTGTGAGGCTTTCCCACCACCTCAACTCTGAGCCGTCCCTTCACTCTCTGGCTTGTGCCGCTTGTTTGTTCAATGGGCGAAAGGCAGAAGTGCCTAGGGGTATAGGCAGCTGAGGGAGGAGGTGAGCCAGTGACTGTTGTATGTTGTGATCTGGAGCCTAAAGAAACAATGAGGAGAAGACCCGATGAATGTAGCTTCAGAAGTCTCACTGAGATCTGTCTCTCTCCAAGTGAACCCAGAATTCTAGAAGCATCTCCTTTTTATTTAGGTCATACAATAGAAGATTTACAGGGAGGAGAGGGGATAATCACCGTCTCAAGTAAGGGTGGAGATATCAATCAGGATCAGCTGTTACACCAATGTCTCAAGTAAGGGTGGAGACATCAATCGGGATTAGGCTGTTACACCTTTTTAAATCCTAGTTTTCTAAAATCCCTAAGTAACAGATTACAACCCACTCTAAGCTTTGTTGATTGTTCTTCGCTTCTTAGTTTCTTATCTCTACAGGTGACTACAGGTGTGGGCATCTGTGAGTCCAACTGCCTCCTTGGATTTGTGGCTCACTCTTGGGTTTGACTTACCCTCAAGAGCTCCCCTGGGGGCTCATGCTGAGGCAAGAAGTTTAAGATCTCTCCTTGTTTGGCTTCCTCCCCTTCTCTGTTCTGCCCCTCTATTTCCCCCCATCCCTGCCTCTCCTGGGAGCATATCCCTAATAAACCACTTGTACATACATCTTCATTTCAGGGTCTTCTTCTAGGGTCATTTACCTAGGAACATATTTTACTTCATTTATTCCCAACTTTTGCTATGTGGCTGAACTTGAAAAATAGCTAATTATACTGAAATAATACAGTGTTTGGTATCAAATTGTTCACAGGGAGTTTAAGTTATACATAAAGAAGTTGTTTGATGCTTGCCTGTCAGGGTAATCTCAGCTACTTAGGGATGCTGAGGTGAAAAGATTGTGAGTTCAAGGCCAGGTTGGGCGACAATAGTGCTACTTGGCCAGGAGCAGGAGGCAGAGGAGGAAGAGGAGGAGGAGAAGAAGATGCCTGAGTGGATGAGATGATGAAAGCTAGTGCTTTTCCCCTCCCCCTACTCTGTTTCCTCCCCTTCAATAACAGCTAATGTTTACTTGGTGCTCACTATATTTCCAGACACTCTTTTAAGCACTCTCAGACATGTGAATGGCCAATAAGCACGTGCAAATATGCTCAATACCATGAGAACTGCATCAGAGAAATGCAAGACAGAAGCGCAATGAGAAGTGGCCTCACACTTATTAGCGAAGAATGTGGAAGAATTGGAACTACTATTGTAGGTTGAACTGCAGAATGGGATAGCTGCTATGTACAACAATATGAAGGAGCCTTAAAAAGCTAAAGGCAGGACTAGCATATGAACCAGCCATCTTGATTGTGGCTAGAGATCCAAAATGGCTGAAAGCAGTCTCAGATAGATGTTTACACAGCCATGTCCATAGCAGTACTATTCTCAGTAGCCAAGAGGTAAACGCAACCTAACTGTCTAATGATAGATCAGTGGATAAACAGTGTGTGTTTTATACACACAGTGGAATATTAGTTAGCCTTAAAAAGGAAGAAAATACAACCACATGCTACAATTTAGCTGGACCATGATGACATTGTGCTCTGTGAAATACTGTATACCAGTCACAGAAGGTCTAATACTATGTGATTCCATTTATACGTGACTTCTTTTTTTTCAATTTTTTTATTGTTTAAATTTAACAATGGTTATATTACATATTTTCATCATCAGATCAGTTTAGATTAATACATATAGGTATATAAGATTGATCAAACAATTAAACATTAACCTTTCTAAATCCACATTACTTTTTTTTTCTTTTCCCCCTTCTTTTCTTTGAAAGTTGACATATTGCATATTGTCCT
>PVJA010040413.1:0-18400 GCA_004027025.1 Myocastor coypus | reverse complement strand
TATCTGCTTCCTTTTAGTCCAAAGAGAAGTATATTCTTTCCTGTTTTTTCTTTCTTTCTTTCTTTCTTTTTTCTATGCAACATTAATAGGGAGGTGGGTCATGCCCACACACTGCACTCTATAGAATGATTGTGAGGACAATATGCAATATGTCAACTTTCAAAGAAAAAAAGGGGGAAAAGAAAAAAAAAAGTAATGTCGATTTAGAAAGGTTAATGTTTAGTTGTTTGATCAATCTTATATACCTATATGTATTAATCTAAACTGATCCGATGATGAAAATATGTAATATAACCATTGTTAAATTTAAACAATAAAAGAAATGAAAAAAAAAAAAGAAAGAAAGAAAATATGTAAAAAAAAAAAAAAAAGCTGGGAGGCCTGTAGCTCAGTGTGGTCAAGAATAAACTAGTGACAAAATAAAATTTTTGGAGATCATCACAATGGGACAGAGGACAGGCAAACTCATGGCCCTCAACCTGTTCCTCATTAAAACTATCATTTGTGTTCTTTGCCGAGACCGGGAGTTAAAGCTGCTTATGCCAGTACCTCTTCCCTTGAGCCTATGCATGTGCCAAAAGGATGTTGGAACATAACAGTGTGCATCTTTACCTTCATTTTGTACCTGCCTTCGTTATTACCTTAAAACTTTAGGTCAGGGCACAGTGGACTCTGCACGTAGGGATGTGAACTGTTAAAGGAATACCTTCTAAAATCTGGTAATACAAGGTTTATTAGTCCTTGTTTTTTAAGACAGGGTCTTGCTGGCTTTGCAGTGGCTTTGACCTCTCTACGTAGCCCAGGCTAGCCTCGAACTTGCAGCAATTCTCCTGCCTCCGCCTCCAGTGCTGGGCAGTCAGGAGTCCTGCGTCCGGGGACCAACACAGCAGTCTTTGCTTTCAAAGACCACGCCGATCCTGGGCCCTCTCTCTCGGAAACCCTCTCCATGTCCATCGGAGGCTCCTCTCTGGACCTGGACGCTACCACAGTATTATCTCCTGGGGCCTCCCGTCTCCGACTTCATTAAAATCACGACCGTCACTGTGTGCCGCGCCGGAGCAGCGCAGTCCAGGGCGTCACGCCCCGGCCCGGCAGCAGCCTCACTTCCGGCTCCAACCCCGGCCCCGGCCCCAGCCCCGCCCCCGACGCGCAGGGGCAGTACTTCCGGTTCCGGGCCTATTGTTGACGCCTGCGGTCGCTGCGGCGGCGGCGCCGGTTGTCGGGGCGGCCGGTTGAGGACTGGCGAGGCGCGGCGACGGGTAGCGCTGCCGGTGCGTTTGAGACGGCGATGGCCGACAGCCCGGAGGAAGCCTGCGGCCGCCCTCCTGAGCAGCACGGTGGCGGAGCCGAGCGCGAGCCGGCCCACCCGCCCCCGGACCCCCGCGCTGAGCCCCAGGCCCCCAGCCGGCTTCCTGGACTCGCGCCCGCAGCCGCCGAGGGCTCCGAGCCGCCGCGCGAGCCCCGCAGGCGTCGGGAGGAGGAGGCGGCGGGCGGCGAGCGGCCGGTGCGGCTGAGTGCCCGCGAGTACTCGCGGCAGGTGCACGAATGGCTGTGGCAGTCCTACTGCGGCTACCTCACCTGGCACAGCGGCTTGGCCGCCTTCCCCGGCTACGGCAGCGCCCCGCCGCCGGCGCCCGCGCCCGCGCCCGCGCCCGCCGCGCCTCTCGCCTACTACAGCCCCTTCTACGTGCTGGGCGCCGGCGCCGCGGGCCCCGCCAGCCCTTCTCCCGGCGCGGCTGCGGGCGCGGGGCCGCGGGCTACTCACGCGCAGGGCTCGGCGCGGGCGGCTCCGGCGGCGCGGGCGGGAGCCGCGGCCCCTTCGCGGACGGCAGGCGAGGCCGAGCGACAGGCAGGTGGGTGGGTGCGGCGGGCGAGGAGGCTCGAGGCTCGCGGTCCCCGCGTGACCCGGGTGTCGCCTGCGGGCATTTCAGCGCCCCAGCGCGGGGCGAGGCTGTGCAGTTTGCTCTTCGTTACACCTAGCGCTCTGAAGTGTTTGCCTTGCTCGTGTCTCGTACGCGTGCGAGAAAACCTTTGCTCCCAAACCACGCGCTGAATGAACCTTGAGTCCCCAGCCCCTGGAGAAACCGAGGCCGAACTGGCCGGTAGCAGACCGCGGGGCTCACCCCGAATCGGGCCCAGACTTGGGACGGGAAGGAGTTGAGTTCCATCGGAATGGTTGAGCTTTGGCGGGCCTGGCTTACGGTTCCGTGTCATGTTTACTTCTGTGTGGGAGCGAGAATATTTTTAATTAAACATTTTCGCTCATTGAACAGTTTTTTAAACAGACTTTTTATTCAGCCGCAGACACATGTGGCAAAGATGAAGGTGGTGCCTGGACATGATAGTGCTCAGAGTACTAGATAAGTAGTCACCAGATTTTATGGAATGTGACACTAATGAGTTGGGTATAATGTACGGAGATATGCTTTATACTAGCTGCACTTTTTAAATTACTTTTAATAAGAAATGGCAGTGAGACAGTTTCAAAATGTGTTAAGTAGTACATCCTTAGCTGCACTTTTGATTTTTACAAAAAATATCTTGTCGCCTGGATGTGTCTCTAGTTGAAATATATTCTTCATCCTATTCAGTTTTATCTGTAGCTTCAATTTTTAAACTTTCAAAGTGGTGAAAGCACATTTTAAATTGTTACTAAACAGTAGTGCAGCCTTCTGTTTGTAACATGTACCCTGATGGAATCAGTAGGAGTAGTCTCACAAGGTTATACATTTTTTAAAAAAACACTGATTCTTTGTCTTTTTTCTTCATTGCCTTTCTTCTCGGGTCTATGAGGAATAATGTTCCTTTTTTTTTTTAACTTGCAGGCAGAGAATATGTTATCCCATCCTTGGCACACAGATTTATGGCAGAGATGGTGGATTTCTTTATTCTCTTCTTTATAAAAGCAACCATTGTCTTAAGCATTATGCACCTGAGTGGAATAAAGTAAGTTGAGGACATTTGCAGACAGTTTCCAGAGCCCTTGTTCTGCTCTCTTCTCTTCTCTTCTCTTCTCTTCTCTTCTCTTCTCTTCTCTTCTCTTCTCTTCTCTTCTCTTCTCTTCTCTTCTCTTCTCTTCTCTTCTCTTCTGTCCTCTTCTCTTCTCTCTTCTCTCTTCTCTCTTCTGTTCTGTTCTGTTCATGGTTCAAAATGACTGTATGGGTGATAGGTGTGCCAGGGTCACAATTTCTTTATAAGAGCTTTGCCAGATTTTTCCATAACTCCAAAGGAGAAAACTCTCTTTATTCTTTAAGAACTTCCAAACCTGGTTTGTTGTTATTGAACTATTGTCTTAGGCCGGGAACTAATTTCCCTCTTACTGGCCTGTACAGTATCTAAAAACAAAGGCACACAGACCATTTGGTAGGTCAGCTATAATAATCAGCTGGTGAGCAGGGAAGGTGGCAGCTCACTCCCGTACTCTCAGCCCCCTGGGAGCCTGAGGCAGGCGGATAGCAAGTTCCAGCCCATCCTGATCACTTAAGTGATATATCAAGACTGGGTCTCAAACATTTTTGTAGTTTCTTTTTCTTCTGTTTTAAAGGACTGAGGCTGTAGCTTACTGCAGAGGTTTGATTACTGCCCTCAGTATTGGGAGGAAAAATCAACTGTCATTCCCAAAGAGGGTTGATAACAATCAGGCAGGTTCCAAGTTAACTGTCAAGTGAGAGGTAATCTCAATAATCATAACCATAACTGACTAAACAACTAACTTGCTAAGCATTTTTTGTGTGCAAAGCACTGAATTTATCTTTGTACTGATTCTTAATACCACTGTGAAGGAATTAATAAAACTCCATTTTACTGAGGTTGAAATTTAAGTTTATGATAAATTAAGCACAGAACTTTAAAAGTTACAAAAGGACTTAATGACAGAATGCACACCTGTAGTCAAATTCAGGGCCCTGCCCATACTCCTGCTGTGGCTTCCCCTCCTACCAACATCCTACCAACCCCTAGGCTCCTGAACACCACTGCGAAGCATTTCTTCCTCCCTGCCAGAATTCTCCCTCCTCCTTGCTTCTCTGGAGACCACTTCACTGTTTCCCTGCTGGATATCCAGTATTCTAAGTGGTACCTCAGTCTCCTGTCTTGTTTTAATCTTTTTTTTAAGAATTACTTTATTTTTTTCTTGTTTCAGAATTTTTGTTTATTTTTATGGCCGGGCTCAGCCTGCAGTGCCGGGGATCAAACCGCAGTCCCTGCAGCCACCCAAGCTTTCCTAAGCAGACGCTTTAGACCACTGAGCCATCCTGCCAGGCCCCATTGTTTTAATTTTTGATCCAAGGCTTTCCTGCTGCTTCGTCTCTCTGGAACTTTCCTTTAACTTCTTAGTCTAGCTAACTTTTCTCCATCCTTCTGCTCTTAAATGTCATACCTGAGAACCTACAAAAGGTGAAGTGTAACTGGTACGTGTTTCTGTGGTACTCTCGTTCTTTATCAATAAGTTCATATCCCCTTTACATTGCTATTGCTTATTCTGTTTTCTTGCCATTACATCCACAGGAGCTAGTCCATGTTGGCTCGTGCTACTATCATTTGGGTTCTGGTTTTGTGTTAATGGGGAGTGAGACCCAGGGACTTGTACAGTCCAGACAAGCATTGTACTCTGCAGCTACACCCTCAGCCCGAAAGATAGCAAGTGTAAATGAACGTGCTTTTTTTTTCCTTTCAATTAAAATTTCAATTAAGTTTCATTTTAAAATGCAATTGTTTGAGTAACTACTTCTTTACAATCTCAAACTATTTTTTGTAGGGACATCTCTAAATTTGCTATGCATTATATAATAGAAGAAATTGATGAAGACACATCAATGGAAGACTTGCAGAAAATGATGGTCGTGGCACTTATATACAGATTATTAGTTTGTTTCTATGAGGTAAGCTACTGAGTATAGCAAATGTTAATTTTTAACCTAATTATAAGTTACGTATTTTTCAACTCCCCTGGTTTTTCTGTAATGTTTTTCAGTCTTAGAAAAAAGTCTATTCAGGTTATGCTTCCTACTCTATTCAGACCATGTAGGCCTGCTATGGAACTTGTGTATTTATCCTTAGAAACAATATACAAAAATACAGTGGACCGTCAAGAAATGTTACACAGTACCCGTCTTATGGTATGAAATACACCCAGACACTATAGAAATGCATTAAGTGGCTAACCTTGGAGTATTTAGGCCATATTTCAGTTTAAAAGTTTTAAAATATGAAAATTTAGCCTTTAAAATTGGTATAGTTAAGCCTATAGATTATTTTTAACTTCTTCTCCTTAGATAATTTGCATTTGGGGAACAGATGGTGCGACCCCAGGGAAGTTCCTGCTGGGGCTTCGAGTTGTGACCTGTGATACATCAGTGCTTATTGCACCAAGTCGGGTATTAGTGATTCCTTCTTCCAACGTTAGCATCACAACGTAAGTGCCTTTCCCCTTGTTTTAGCTTAATCCAGTTGCACACTGGATACTTGGGTAGTGTATAGCCATGGTACATCAGATTATGTTCACTAATGACTTGGAGGCATCTTAGTTTGTGTAGTACTCTTAACAATTTTTTAATACAGTGACAAAATCACCTAATGGTGGGATTTCTCTGTTGTGTCCATCTTACTGTTAGTGACACAGGGCAGAGGGCCAGGGAGATAGCTCGGTGGAGTAAGTGCTTGCCTGGCAAGTGCAGGGTCGTGAGTTCCATTATCTGGTACCACCAAAAAAAAAAAAAAAAAAAAAAAATAGTGATATAGGACTGTGTTCAGTGCCTTGTCATGATATACTGCTTAGAGAATACTGGTATTTTTTTCTTTTCATGGTATATACTGTTATTAGCTAGGCCAGCAGTTTTCAACCTGTGGGTCATGACCCTGGCCAAAACACAGGATTCGCCTAAAGCCATCGGAAAATACATATTTAAACCCATGCTATGTCATGGTGAAATGTTATTTATTGGAATTAGTAATAAACATTTCTCAACATATAATTAAATATTGTTTTTGTGATTAATCACTGTTTAAATTATGTTTGATTTGTAGCAATGAAAAAACATAATGCATACCGGGTATTTGCATTCATTCAGAATCATAACTGTAGCAAAATTAGTTTTGAAGTAGCCACCAAAATTATTTTTTAATTTGGGGTCACAGCAACATGAGGAACTATATTGCGGGGTCATGGCATTAGAAAGGTTGAGAACCACTGAGCTAGGCTTACATTTGGCTATTATGATTGTGTGCCCTCTTCAGTGTGTGTATGTGTGTATACACACACACACACATATACACAACAGTGAGGGGATGTTGGGTGTTCAGATCAAATCAGTGCTCCACACGCAGCTTTATTATTCCCTAGCACTGAGGATATGGCTTAGCTACAGTCTGCCTTGAGCCACCAACCAGTAGTAGCCATCAGTACCCTGTCTTGCTTTGGTGATGAGTTTCACAGCTGAGTGCACCGATGAACCCTGCTCCTGCTAACTTCTGGGGCCTGTAATACCTCCAGCCCCCACGCCCAACTGTTACAGTCCAGATCCAGAGTAGCACCTTTCTATGAGTAATGGAACTTGAGTTGAGCTAAGTGGGTCCAGTTGAGCCCAAACACGATGTGGCTGTAACTGTTGGCAGTGATTCAGAGGTGGGTTGTTGACAAAGGAATAGTAACAAGTGACTTAGAGAAGGTGGCTTGATTTTTCTGACATACTCAAAATTTCCTGAAATTTTGGTGTTTATAACTTAAGTCAGTAATGCCCAGTGTTTACTGAATATGTCTAATATACTAGGCACAATTAGTAACACTGCATATGTAACTAATTAACCTTCATTGAGCCCTAATGGTCTTTTTTTCTTTCTTTTTTTTTTTCTTCCAGTACCAGGGATCCAACTCACCTACTAGTCTTATTATAAGATACTGTTAATCCCATTTTTGCAGCCCTGGAAAGCAACCAGTAATTAAAAAATGGGTTTACTAGCAGTCTAGATTCAGAACCCACCTTCACAGGCAATGCACTTTTTGGTAGCCTATTAGCACAGTAAAACAGAAATCTAGGATGGATTCTAGGATAATTCTCCCTTCTTAGCTATTAAAAGTTTTATTTTTTGGGTTTTTGTTTTTTTTTTTTTTGTGGGACCAGGGTTCGAACTCACAACGTTGCACTTGCCCGGCAGGCACTTGTGCCTCGGAGCTATCTCCTCAGCCCCCTGGGTTTTTTTTTTGCAAATATAACTCTGAACCTTATACTTGCCAGGCAGGTGTGCATGCTGCTGGGCTATGTCCCCAGCCCCCTAAAAGCTTTTTCTAAAACAAAACAAACAAACAAAAAGGATTAATTACTAGATCCCAAGAAAGAAGTAGCTGACCAGATGGTCAGTAATTTGGAATGCCAATTCACTTGGGGAAGAAAATAAAACTGTAATAAGTATGCCCAGTGTAGACGACACTGGGAATACACAAGTTCACTCTGGAAAAAATAAGCAAGGGTAGCAATTATTCTTTTCTTCTGACAGAATGCTAGAAAGTACCGTGGACCTGTAATTTATGACATGTTTATTAGCTTTCTGTATGAAAGTTTTAAAGTGTTCTATGTTAATGAAGTCTTTATAAATAGCCCAAGTGGTATAATCATGGTGGTGTCACATAACAGGAACTTACATAATAAGGTTAAAATTTTCACTTTGAATTATTTTTTAATATATTTGAATTTGATAGGATATAATTATGTGACTGACGTACAGCTTACTTGATACTTCTCTCTTTTAGGTCCACCATCCGAGCTTTGATCAAGAATTTTTCTATTGCTTCTTTTTTCCCTGCTTTCATCACACTGCTGTTTTTTCAGCATAATCGAACAGCCTATGACATTGTAGCAGGAACCATTGTAGTGAAGAGAAACGGGGTCAGATGATGTCCCCAGAATACCAAGTTCCATACTCTGGAATGATGACAAAACTAAATTATGTACCAAGGCCATCAGTATCCCTGGGTTATAGTGATCAACAATTTACAAATTAGAACAAGCATTCCAGTGTGATGGAGGTGACCATTCTGAAAGTACTGATTTTTACCTGAATGCCAAAGAACTTTTCCAGAAGAAAAACCTAAGTGTTAAAATTTTTAGGTCAAAAAGAAAGCAGTTCTTTAGACTAAGACATTAGGTTTTGTTGAAAGCATTTTCTCATTTGAAATCTCCAATTGAAACTTTAAAACTTTATTTTGGTTTATCCCAAAATGATGGAAAATGTCGAGGTGCATTTAAACACATAATTCACCTTTTAGTTAACTCTTCTGAGGGAGTTGATTTTTTGCAGGAGGGAGCAAGAGCACAAGCCGGGTATCTCCATGTCTCCCAGTCCTAGGTGTTGCATTAGCGCCAAGAGAAAGGGGCAGGGTAGGCAGGCCTTGCAGTCCCTTCCTTATCCTGCACTGTCCAAGGTGCACTGCAAGTCTCTGCAGAGAGGGTGTGACTTTACCACTACTTAGAATGCTTAAGCATGTATTTTGGGTAACTTCTCCCAAATGATGAAAGGTACTGCGTTGCTGTACTATCACTGACATTTTTTTAAAGAGAAGTTAGTGATTGCTTATAATAGGGGATTTTAATGCCCTAAAATCAACTGTATGTGGAGAAATACTTCCAGCAATTCATTGTGTAATTACTGTAAAACATTATATATGCAGCATGAAGAAAGTGTTAGTGCTTTTCAGTGTTTTGAAATATGGGTATTATATTTCTATACAGTATACTTAGTTTTTTTCCTTTTATATCTTATATAGTTCCATGATGTTTGAACCATCAGAAATTAACAATAGTATTTCATGAAAAACTTTAATACTAGTAGCCTAGAAGATATTAGCAGTTCTCCCACTATGAACTGTTCTTTCCAGAGATACAGTATCATTTCCACACACTAATCTAGCTTCTTCAGGGTCACTTGGGCCTGAAAGAGATGAAGACCTGGGGAAAAAAGAGTAAGAAAAATCCTGTGTGTATTGCCACTCTGTTCTACTGAAGCAGTACAGGGCAGGGAGTGCTTTTGTTATGTGACTCAGCTCTGTATGTATAGTTTGTTTTATTCCTTTGTCATTTCGTCCAACTGCCATTTTCCTGAAAACACTAAACTACTCTGTGTGGTTACTAGATTGAGAACGTGAGATTTTTCTCTTGGTTTTAAATTGGAGTTGTAAGATATCTGTTATTTAAAATTGTGGAAATACATTTAATATTTCTAGACACTACCAGTGTCCTTACAATAATGTATGTTTTTCAAAATAATTATATTAAATCCAGAAAGTTTTATCCGTTAAGTATGTCAAGAGTACTAAACAGACATTCATTTGAAGCTTCTGGAAAATTTTAGTTTAATGCCTCTTCCTAGTAAAATGAAAAATTGTTTCATTCTGTTTAAAATTGGGAAATACAAATTTAGCACTCAGCCTAGACACAAGCATTATATACTACTTTTGACTCTTAAGTAAATGTATGTGGTGGTTTTTTCAGGAAATAGAGAATTCAAGTTGAAATGCTCAGTCCCTGTAGCTTTGGAGTACATCTTTGAAATTGCTGCTCAAATAATTACATAATTGCCCATTCTGGATTATCAAAAGAAAAGTCACATTTGTGATAGATAGCATTATAATTTGCCATACATGTTATTACACTTAGATGCAGCTGTGTTCAGTTATACCTATATAACCCTATAAAAGATATGTAGAAGTATTACATTGCTTTCACAACAGAAACCTAAGTCTGTTTGTACTTAGTGGTTCCCAGAATTAAAAAAAAAAAAAAAATAGGACAAAATAATGAGGTTAAAAAAAAAATTGGCCTTGCCACCCCTTTTCTTTTGGGGAGATGCTCCCTTTTGGGGGCATGTGTCTATGTAATGCATTTTACTTTCAAAAACTAATATTTTGTATAGAGCGCAGTTCTCATTTTGAAGCCCTTGCCTTGAACGACAAGTCGTATTCATCCTAAAATAATCAACCTAGTAAGTATTAGGATTAGAGCTGAGAACACAATTTCTGTAAGCATGTTCTAAGCAGAGATCTTAGGACTGATCTAATGATGAGAAAGTATATCATCTTAATACTATATTACCTACCACTCAGTTCAAAAACAACTAGCAGTGAACTTGGGCATCCAGAACTCTTAACTACCCATCTCTGAACATGCACTGAAGTGACCCACGCACACCCTTGAGAAGTCTGGTATATTGGCTGATCATGGTAAAGCCACAAGCTGGGCTCCAGGTAAGTGAGTGACAGCAAGCCTTGCTTTGGGGGCTACTGTGAGACCCTAACAGTAGAGCCAAAACATGTGGATAGCAAGCCATCACTTGCCAGTATTACATTAAAAAGTAGCCCAGATACTTCTCTAGGACTGGTTTGCACTTGTTTACTTAAGTATTTAGGATTCTTTACAAAAAGGCATTATATTTGAGGGTCACGTCATATAGATAACAAAAACAAATCTGTTTTTAATGTCTTAAATTATGATAGGATTTATTTTAACTGGAAATTTGAAGGGATTTGACTGTTTTACTTAGGCTTAAGTATTTCGAGCACAGCCAAGTGAAAAAGGGAGTTGAAATTTTTTACATTAACTACATAGAAATAAAAAGCTTTTGAAGATAGTATTACATCTTGACTGTTATTTATCCGTTTTAAAGAATATGCACAAATAGTATTCCCGAAACCTGACAGGTAGTATTCCAGTTTCTTGCCGTTCCTAATCCCCAATGCCAATCTCCCATGTGTGCTTATATGAGGAAATGTCCTATTCCCTTGCAGCTCATTGTAGGAGCTCTAGACCTATAAAACAGTATCTGATGGCCTACATATAAATAAAATTCACCATTTTGTTTTTAACAGTTTGTATGCAGCCAGTTTGTACTTTGTCTCAAATAAATGCTTAAGTATAAATGCATGTGGTGTTTTTTTTAGGGGGGTTCGAGTTTTGGAAGGGAGGCTTTGCTTCCAGATACAGCCTTTCCAGTGGCAATAATAGTGAACTAGAGATTGCTCGAAGAAATGCGAGCCCACAGAAACATCCACTTTTAGGGCTATGTCCTTTAACTAAATGAAAGTCACCATTTTACTGAACATCAGCTGAGTATTAAAACTAGTCCTTGGAGCTATTGACCATCATAGCCACCACACATGATATTGGACAGATGGACAACTTAAACTCATTTCTGACCTCCTCCATTTTAACCTTTACAGTTGGCTCCCCAGGAAGGTCGAAAAGGGCATACATTGTAGCAAAAGCAGAGCAAGGTCCTTCATCTTCTAGATAATGTGCTAGCCAGACATAGTCCACTTTGGAAGTACATAGGGCTTGGGAAAAGATAGCTGACCCATAATATAGGGAAATGAAGACTAACGGTTATATGCTAGAGCAGTGATGGTGACCCCTTCAGACCCAAGTACCCAAAGCCACTTCTTAGGGAGAGGTGCCAACACTGAAATCTTGAATGCTGTTTCATTTAGGAAAAAAAAAAAAACACCTTTTGTCCTAACACATGTGCCATAGGTTTGCCACCACTGTGCTGAACTGGTTTGACCCCAAGTCTCATTTCCCTCAACGTTACCTACGTCAAATCTTGTCATTCTCCACTAAACACATAGGCTAGCCATTACAAAATCTGCACTGAATTTCAAACTTAAAACAACCAGAAAAAGATTTGCTAACAATGAAAGAACACAAGCTCTCCCCAGGCTAAATCAGGAAGTTCAAAAGTCTGGTTATGAATTGTTAAAAATCTAACATTTTATTTCTGGTAATAGAATACAGAAACAATTTTAGAGAATTTTAAATACTATGATTCAATGGCTGAATTACACTTTTCTCAGTGCTTCAAACGGACATAACCTAGCACATTACTTAGTGATATTCCAGAACCTTTGACAGCAGCCTTCCAGGTGCTTTCATGATTTCTGAATCCTATCCAGACTCTGGTAGAAATCCTAAAGCTGAATTCAATACACTTTACCAAGTAATCTCGAGAACATACTCAGCGAACCCAAAGTTACCTAAGTACATACAGCTGATTACCCTTACATGCATGACTCCCCTTCTGAGATTCTATTAAGTTTCACTGATGAAGCACAGGAAGTGGCTTTTACTGTTTTCTAGTATGCTTCTCTCCACCCACAAGCAAACCTCAGTTTTCACTTGGGAGCAGAATATGCATGTGATAGAGGAGTGGATCAGAAATGTTTTGCAGCCTCAGTCCAAGCTGTCTCAGGAGACAGCTTCTGCTGGGTCTGATGATGCACAGGTTTAAGGCTGGAGATGGCACATGCAGCCCGAGGATTAGAGCAGCTGATCCAACTATACAGATTTTCTCAGGAAATTTCAGCGTGCAGAACCAAAAACTTCCAACATAAACCAGCCTTAAGTGTGGTTTGCAATACCTTGGGTCTTAACGGCTCAGCTTAGTTGTGACCCCAAAGCCTTATGCAGTCAAGGAGACTTCTCAGAGGTCGTTGCATCCCACATAATGCTGGGGTGAAGGCTTGTCAATTAGTTTGACCTATTTTCTGTGTAAGTAATGGGAAGGATATGTCTCAGAACATAAGGGAAAGAAAGAGGTCCACTGTTGCTGCTTGCTTCCTAGCAAGCTTTCTTCCTTGCTTTGCCTGCTATGGACTGGCTGTCTGCCATGCCACCCTGCCTTGGAGCCAGGCAACTATGAACTGAAACCTTTATAAACTGAACTAAAACCCATACAAGAAAAGTAAGACATGGCTAAAACAAAAATATTAAATGGAGGTAAATTCATTTCTACCACATTTTTAGAGGAAAGTAGAAAGCCTAACATTCCTAATGGTGCCTCCATTCATGAGCTTAATTTGTTTTACAATTTGGGTGAAGATGGCTTCATTTGTGTTTGTGTGGAGAATATGGCTGTGTTCGTGTTTGTCACACAATACAGAGATCAAGAGCAGAATTTTACCACTTGCATTTGTAAACCAAACTCTACAATTAGAAGTGTTCATGAACCGAGGTAGTACTGTATGTGAGCCTAGAGAATGGTTAAGAACCAACTGGCAAAGTCAGACATTACCTCCCAGCAATGATAGATCTCCAGTTTTGTCCTCCAGCATTCACCACCTCCACTTATTATTAACCTCCACTTGGTTAACCGTTAAGCATATAACATTAACAAAGTATTTTAAAATGACTTCAACCAACCAGAAGCTTAAAATATTTAAAATGAGCACAAATAACTACATTTAAATTGAACACATTATCAAGTGCTATTCCAAGAGCACTTCTTAAAGGTGCAAAGGCAGCAATAATCCAAAAGAAATCACATAAAAAGGGGAAAAATTACATAAAAAAGGAAAATTTTTAAAGGAAATTATGTAAAAAGACCACTGCCATATTTTAAAATGCTTTAAAGATATCTAAGAACTCAAGAAACACCACCTAGGCATCTATCAAGGAAAATACAAATACAAACAGAAATGGTTATTTGTGTTTATTTTCAACTTTTAAAAAAGTTACGTAGATCTATGTGCAAATTAGGCAAGAATTCTAGCACCAGGCAAGAAGCAGTATACTTCCCATATGTTGCACATTCAGATACTTTCCTTTTCTCTTAGGAGTTACCTAATTACTTGTATGTATTCTTTGGGATTTCTAATTGACCACTGTTAACTGTGTATCTTTATTATGAGTTAAAACTATAACAAAAAGTGCTTCATAAATTTTTATTGATGGCATTTATCCCATGGTTTAACATGTTAATTATACTGTAATAAACATGGCTTTAATATTAAACATTTCCTTATTATCCAAAGTCACCACAGTCCATTTCAGTAAATATAAAAATATATACTTAATACTTTGTACAATACTGGTTTTTGGTCCAAACAAAACTGGATCAGAAAAGCCAATAAATTCAACTTTTAAGATACCCCAATTTTTTTTTAAAGATTTCCAAATGGATTTAGGCAACTTTGAATAATGGGATTTACGTAATAAAATCTGAGACAAGACTAAACAACAACAAAAAAATGTCTAACACAAAATAAAATTTCAAGTTCACAGATTTATGTTATGCCAAAAAAGTACAGAACCAAAACTGTATTTACACAGAAGTTGTATAATAAAATAATGAAAAAGGCAAGACAGGTGATAGAAGAATGAAAATATAGAAATAGCATATAATTATTAAATGGAGAATGAACTAGATAGATCTAACAAGTCCTTAGCATGGACCAATTCTTTGATCAGGCTTTCTCTATCAGAAAATCTTAGTGCACAACATACCCAACTCACTCACTTCACACATACACCAGCACAAACTTGGCATAGAAATCATTCATTTCAATGTCCTCTAGTCTATACAGAATTCTAATCTATACAGAATTCCTCAGATATAATTACAATTTCAACGCGTTCCATAAACGCTTATCAACGCACATAGCAGTGCAGACGAAGAGGTTCTACACAAAGCCATTCGCCGTGCAGGCTCTATTCCTGGGTACAGCCAGACTACACCAAATCAGTGAATAATGTGCTAGACCATAAAATAGTTTTGCTGAAGAGCCAGTTGCCAGTCTAGATTTTTTTTTTTTTTAAAGGTGGGTAGTAGAGACAGGGAAGGGATTCCACAGAGAGAAGGAAAATTCCAAAATTAAAGAAGTCCTTAGGCAGATCTGATTTGGGATAAGACCAGCATGTAGTACAATCCATTATCTAAATGATGGGCACCAGCTGTTAAAAACTGTTGTGTATAACACCATTATCATCTTTATTTTCTGCGTCTAACAGCAGTCTTTATTTTGCGACCAGGAACTGAAGTTCCAGAAGAGAACATATTTTTCCCATTTGACCTGTAAAAAAATAAAATAACATCCTTCATACTGTTACATGATGTTCTCAGAAAAACTTCAGAATAAGAGTAATAAACATAAACAGCAATAAAGGGCAGGAAGACAAAAAAAACACTGTTAAATGTCAGCTATTCTTGACAAAAATGTTGCTGCCATTTTTCTTATGCTATAATATAATCTGAACTTGCAAAAAAGCAAATTCATGTTGGAGAATGTCTTTAATTTTACTGAAACAAATATACTGCATCTTGAAGACTTTTAGAAAACAAAACACAACTTAGAACTGACCAACTTTAAACATTCTCTTACCCCACTGTAAATGTTGCTGCTGACTGGCTGAATGGGAAATTCCCTGAGCCTGAAGGCTGGGCTGAGGCTGCAGGTGTACTGGGATTTGCACCAAATGTGAACACTCCTGATGGATTATTGTTTGTGAAGTTGAAATTGGTAGTGCTGCTGCTGCCAAACTGGAAAATAGAACCTACAATAGTTGAAGAAATATGTTGTTAATGAAAAAAAAAATGGTTTTGATTATTTTCAAAGCAATGATTCTTTTTTTTTTTTTTTTTTTTTTTGTGGGACCGGGGTTCAAACTCACGACCTTGCACTTGCCCAGCAGGCACTTGTGCCTCGGAGCCATCTCCCCAGCTCCGTAACTTTTTTAATTTATTTTTTTCTTGTTTCAGAACCTTTCTTTGTTTATTCACTCATTTTTATGGCTGGCTCAGCCCACCACGTGGGCATGGCTGGCGCAGCATGTGGTGCCGGGGATCGAACTGCGGTCTCTGAAGCCGCCCAAGCTTTCCCAAGCAGGCGCTTTAGACCACTGAGCCATCCCGCCAGGCCCCCAAAGCAATGATTCTTACTCCTATATATAAAACATGCAAGTGGTGAAGATCTCTTACAGTCACTTAATCTAAAGAAATCTAACCAGGATTGATGGTGCACACAGATAAGCCCAGCATGGAGGAAGCTAAAGGCAAGAGACTCCCTAGGTTCAAGGCCAGCCTGGGATACAAAGTAAATTCAAGGTCAGCCTGAACTGCATAATGAAATCTTGTCTCAAAAAGCAAAGTGAGAGATCTAAACCACATTCTATTGATAAAGTATTTGACACCAACATGTGACACAACTTACCTGTGACAGAAGAAAACAGGGCAGAGTGAGTATCTGGTTAAAGATAGCAAACAGCTACCTCCATTTTCTTTGAAATGTAACAGTAATGGGTTTTTCCAAAATGGGGGAGAAGAAACAGCAGTAGCAAAACTCAGAAGCTGAACACTAAACTAGCAACAGGGAATACACACAAACAATTCCATCTGCACTAAACATTCCCTCAAAGTTTGGATGCCAGGAACCTCTGCAAGTGAGAACGAAAGTGGGATCTCCTCCCAAGAAAGGAAGGATGGTAGAGTATGATCTCAGAAACAGATTCCCAGGTCAGCCCGTCCCCCCGTGCCACACAGGACAGTGATTCTCCCTTTCCACCAGGGCAGGAAAGTTTAGAACTACAAAGCAGTCACCAGACTGGGGTATACCACACATCAGCAATAACACTATGTTGAAAACAGGGATTAGGGGAGACTGATTACAGCACATACTGACAACTCCTGCTGTCCTCCCTGGAAGCATTTTTTTCTGGGGAGTTTGAGAGACTAAGAGAAAAGTCCTAAAGATATCAACCTCAGGTTTCCCCAAATAAAGCTAGACAAAGTGACAATGGAACATTCATTAGCCCTATCAACATTGGATTTTCAAATGGTATCTGGATGTTCTCAATCCACAGAGCAAGGAGTGTCAGATGTTCGAGCACGGTTATTTTACGATATATATATGTACATCAAAACAGTAGTAGAAAAACAAACTGAAGGAAACTGAGCAAGAAAGCAAAATAGAAGAAAACTCAATAACACTGAAAGGCATAACACTATATACATGAAACAAAACCAGAGAAAAATGAAGAAGAAAAAAAAAAAAAAAAAGGAGGAAGTAAATTACAAAGAATGAGAGAAGAAGTTGAAAAAATTGCTCAGAAATTGAAGTTCACACAAGAGTACACCACATTGCCTCAACAACTAAGGCATGTCCAGGTATGTCAGCACAGTGAAAGCTAAAAAGGTTCTAGCTAGATAAGAGGAAGCAAAAAAGAAAGAGCAATTGTGGAAGTTGGAAAGATCAAAATAAGTATCCTCAAAATCCTGAAAACAAATTTTGGTCTCTCTTTTTTTTTTTTTGGCAAGACTGGGGTTTGAACTCACAACCTTGCACTTGCCAGGCAGGCGCTTGTGCCAGGGAGCTGTCTCTTCACTCCCCTGGTCTAATTCTATAGTTAAGTAAAATTTTACCAAATATAGAGACAAAATAAAGATCCTTCCAGGAAAGCAAGCCTTCAGTATTTTTCTCTCTGGCACCTTCAGAAATAAGGGATAAGAAAGTAGAAATGGTACAGAGGGAATTTTCTAACCAGAAGCGAAAAAGAATATGCTGTGGCAGCCTTTAAACAGCCCACTGGAGCAAACAGGTTAAAAACTCTGGAAAGGTTTTCTCATATACTAAAAAATCCAATGTGCTTAAAATATTTCTACAATTAGGAGATAAAAAAATCTTAGTGGTATGAACTGGCAAGTAGCTCGGTGGTTTAAACTGCCTGCTTATGCAAGCACACACCTCCAGCACCACATGCCTTGCACCCCAGGATGGGTTGAGACACACACACATCTTAGTGGTAGATGCAAACTGGAAAAATTACTGACATTAGGAGAGCAAAATTTTGTACAGGAAAGATCACAAAACACTATAAAGTTTAGCAAGTGTCTGCATACAGAACACTGACCTAACCATAGAGTATCTCTGTATTAGATGAACAGAGGGAAATACTACCTACAAATTTATACTTTCCAAATTTCAAAGGGAGGTCCAGGGAGATGGCTCAATAGAATAAGTACTTGCCTGGCAAGTACAAGGTCCTGAGTTCAATCCCCAGTACTGCAAAAAAAGAAAAAAAAAAAATCTCCAGGGGGCAGGGGAGATACATCAGTACAATAAGACAGTATGTGTTCCAAAACAAAAACCAACTATATGTATTGTCTAACACCAAGTACTAATAATGCCAGAATATATAAAGAACCTTTACAAATCAATCAGCAAAATAAAGCCAAACAAGTAACACCCAAAAATGAACTTTTCAGTGCTCGCTTTGGCAGCACATATACTAAAATTGTAACGATACAGAGAAGATTAGCATGGCCCCTGCGCAAGTATGACACGCAAATTAGTGAAGCGTTCCATATTTTTATTTCCAAATATCTGTGTCAAAATTGTGTAACTGCTTATATCACAGTGTATGGAAAGTTATTAGAATATCAATGATGGTCAGAAAATATCATTTCCAAGCTAAGTCAAAGATATTTGATACTCAGAAAGCCAGTGATGATAAGCTCAAGTACCTATGTTACAGAGTAATAGTATCACAAAGCTTTTCTGCTGGAGGGCTAAGAATGTAAGTTAACAGACCGACAATTGGAGAAAAAGAAGGGCTATAAGGATAGCCAATATTTTGGCCCTAGCCCT